>JAZHYW010014064.1:0-122907 GCA_037355805.1 Ixodes ricinus
CCGGCACTCGAAACGCACTTTTTCATTGTCCCTGTCGTTCCGAAACGGAGATGCGCTTTTATTTTACCTGGGCGTCTAGGTTGAGCACACGGTAAACACGTCGGTGACATCACCGACCGCTGCGACTGGTGGGTGGCGTCGTTGACCTTGGCGCTGGTTAGCCGCAGCGGGGTGTTGGCCAAACGAGGCGGTCAGCGATCTCGGCGTCTTACTTGTCGAGTATTGAACTTGGAGCCCCTGAATTTGTATTTCAAGACGTTTGTGCCTGTCGCTGATCAAGCAGTTAAATCAAAATGAAAGGGCTTTTTTGTTTGTGCTTCGCGTCATTTTTTTTGCGTCTTCTTTCTGAAAGTTGTCTGAAAACTATAATACGTTCAATAAAAAGAAAAGAGATAATTGCAAAAAAGTCTGAGAAAATATTTATGCCACCGCTATAAAGAACTATTCCCGAAGGACCGCAATGTGTCATCGTATCAATATTGCTATGAGCGCGCTTTCTAAACTTGAGCCACACTTTTTGGATTGGCGCTTCTGGTAATCAAGGGCATCCTATTATCGCTCAGGCACGTAACCAGGATATTTTTCGGGGGGGGGGGGGGGGTGCCCATGACAAAATGCTGTATGAGGGGGAGGGGAGAGAAGGTCCCAGCAAAATGAAAAATTTCGGGGAGAAGGGGCGGAGGGGCCGGGCACCTTGGGCCTCCCTCCCTGGCTATGTGCCTGTTATCGCTCCACATTAAATTATATTGCAGCCTTAATATGAACCACGAACATTCGGTGCCACGCTTTGCGTGTCTTATACACTTACAAAACCCTTCTCTCGACTCAGCTCTCTCTAAATATTGTTAACCAAGAACGAAGACTGAGAAAAGCACCAAGGACTTTAACTGACAACGCTCTGGAACGTTCATTTCCGTTCGGACGCGTTCAGACGGTTAGAACGCGTTCTGCCTTTGATATGAATATATATATATATATATGACTTTGAGTTTATAGTGTCATTATAATTTACGCTAAAGTCTCGGCTGGCGCTGGTGTTACGCGACTGCCGGTGTGCAAATTGAAGCAGACAGCAGCAGCCCATATACTTTTGTTGTGCAGCTGTCCATCCCTACGAGAAAACGCCCACACATTTCGTCTCTTCATCAAAGAATAACAGGGGTCGCACTTGTTATCTGGGGTGCAGAGACTAGTTATAAAGCGCAGCTCTTAGGCGCCCATTTCGGGGTTTCGCGTCGTCGCCGCCGGCGTCGGCCTCATCGTGCGCGTTGCATTATAGGAATTTTGCACCCGGGCGTAACCGCGCTTTGCATTTAAAAAACGTTCCCCGCTAAATTTAGAGCGAAAAGTTTCCCACTTTATTTAGCAGAAAAAAATCTAAATTTAGTGGAAAGATTTCCTGCTAAATTTAGCTGCAAATTGTTCAACTAAATGTCGCGGAAAATTTAGCGAAAATTGCCCAGCTAAATTTATCAGGGAAACTTTCGCTAAATTTAGCGGGAAATTTAGCATATATTTCCCTCTAAATAAAAGAAGAGCAGGAGAGGAGGAGTGTAGGGTGCGGGGGGGGGAGGAGGAGGCATACCCTTCCCCTCGCACCCTCTCCTTCTCCTCCTCAAGGGCTGCGTTCTATTTCGGCGTTATACAAAACTGTAAATGTGTTTCATGTTTACCTTAATTAGCACAGTAAACGAGAAACTGCTTTAGTTATAGTATTTTTCTTCATCAGTGAATGATGTTAGTATTTGATATACTTCGAACACAAACCTGCAAGGTGTGTCCAGAGAAGCAATACATTTAAGCATACTAATAATTGAAAATGGCAACCTGCAATTATGTTTGGTTTGGCGCTATCCAGTGACTAAAGCAAGAAATATTGCACATGCCTGGTAGTCGCGGCTGCATTGTTCAAACATGAGCTATTAATCTCATGCGCTGCTTAGCCAAGTGTCTGAAGCAAGAAGTATCAAGCTTTTCGCTGCGTCATACTCCAATACGTGTGCGTGGCGCTCGTATACGTACCACATACAGAAGCCGTCGGCACGCTATGTGGGGCCTATCGTTCACCCTTTGCCGATTTATAACGAAATAAAGTATAACCGTGGGCTCACACTCTGCTGGCGCCAACTGGCTATTGCCGGCTAGCTATAATGTATAGTGTGATCAAGGCCTGCCAGAAATTTGATTATGGTGATATTTCTAACATTGCAACCCTTTCGCGATAAGAAAATGACAATGTCGTGCACCTTCACGAGCGTTTAAAGCACAGAAACGTGGAGACTAAAGCACGCAGGCTATGAACGCGTCATTTGTTATTTGTTTTGCATCCCGGGAAGCTTTCATAAGGCTCCTGGTTTCTGTCTTCAAAATATTTTAAGGATTTTGTGTGTGAAGATTGTGTATTAAAAACTTAAAAAATTATTGTCTCATCTATTGCCTAAGCAGGACGAGTAAAATTAAATTTAATGAGTCTCAAAGGAGAGTAATTACTTGAATTTAATATGTTTTGATCGTGTTCTTCGTTCAAATTCGCACCTTAACTATTATAGGAAAACACGCCCATACCTTGTTCGTGGTAGACGAGTCCGAGAGCATACAAAAATAGATGTAAGAAAATATTTTAGCGCTGTGAATAATGCCACAGGTTAAAACATACACTGTAACTGAGCACTTTTTTATCGAAGTTATTTAGAAATGTTTCGAGCTATTAAGAGTTTGGAATATTTTCTCTAGGAATCAACTGGAGAAGAAAAACTAACCCCACTTTCCTTGAAGGAATGAATTACAAAAAGATAATTCTTGACGGGTTGCTATCTGCTTCAGTTTGAAAAATGGTGGCGCTTTATTGGGACGTCTTTGCCATCGTCTATGCGAGTTGCTCTTATTTGTACACTTGATAAAAATATGTACAGAGTGATTTCCATGTGTAAATTGTCGCTTCGACTGTTTTGTTATCTCGCAAATATGTTACTTTCAGAATGTCTTTGGTGTCCCATGTAAATATTTCTGAATGCACGCTTGATACATTGGAAACCTGTTTGCCGTTTGCAGAACATTTTTGAAAACATTTGTGAATAATCCTTGTCTAAAAGTGAATAGCTGATAAGTAAAATATAAAAGTGGGACATAGCATACATTAGGGGCGATCAAATAGTATACAACATTCGCTGGCAATGAACAGATTGATCTAAATATGACATAGGTTTTGATATGAAGTGTAGTACGGGAGGGTAATTTTGTTTTAAAACATTATTATTTTTGGCAGATATGGTTTTGCGGAAATATTTGTTTTATGATGTCGGGCCTAATGAACCGGTAACGTAAAAGTGATAACCCAGGTATTCGTTAATATGAAACCCGATAAAGTGAATACAAATGTGTATACACTCTTTTTATGCGTGACTTGGATCAATGCACGAATTTTGGTCTAATTAAAATGGATAGATTATATATCAAAACTTTGTTTACAGGGCGAAGGGGGAATATTGACAAGACGATATTTGCAAGAGACAAATGTATACAAAAACTAGTAAGTAAAAATTTGTTAATTCGAAATTATTTGTATGAACTCAAGAAATGGTGAACCAATTGTCATCAAAAGTCGAGGTGGAGTCGCATTCTTTACAATTCATTTAAGGCTGAGCGAGAGCCATCCGCTCTAATCTAAAGAGGAAATTCTGGGAATGACAAGACTTCAAATGTCTTTAGAGCTAAAGGTCTTTGCTGGGGCTATGAGGATAATGAAACGTCCGGATCCTTGCCATTGCTCGGAGTATTTGCTTACAATGTAAGCAAATATTGAGCCTCATAATTTGCTGAGTTTTGTTTGTATATTGCAGTCAGTGGAACTCCAAATTGTTTGAGTGACAGTAGACGTTTTGTAATTTTAAAACATATGCCGCAAATTGCTTTCATTTTGTGCATTTCAATGAGTGTGAAATCAGGCAAATCTCGCGAGAACTCGAATTGTTTTTAAGCATACACCAAGCAACATGGTTATGAATAGAAAGTTTCTACATTGCCATACCACAACCGTGTAAATAGCTTTGAATATCTGCGTGATAACCATATGTTTATTCATAGCACACCTAGTTTTCGAAGTTGTTGTAACATAAAAAATTGAAAAGTTTCAACCTTAAGATCGCTGGTTACGGTTGCTCCCGTCACAACAGATGATATGAAGAAATGACCGTGTGTTTCACCACCCTCAATATCACCCCCCCTTCCCTCCAAAAAATAAAGGTAGGCCTCACCCAAATGTCATTTTCCAGCCAAAAGGAAGCCTTAGGTTTCCGAACGAAATGTCATTTTTAACAATAATCGTTATAGTCTCAAAAGTTGTAAGTGATGCTTTAAATTGTTTAATAGGAAAATGGCGGCCGACAGAGCTCCGGAATACGTAGAACTTCATGGTGCCATTGTCTGAAAACGTGCAAAATTGGGCTCCATTTCGGGGGCCCAAGAGCCACTAAAGAATTCTCGGCACTCCACCCTCAATTGTATAGCGGGTGCCGCCATTTTGGTGCTTGCCGTAAAGAGGTCGGAATAAGGGATCGCCAGATTCAATGACGCGAAGTCCCGACTATATATATGGTGTTGGCAGGCTAAGGCGATGTGATCTAGCATCGCAGCGGACTGGTTTAATGTTGCTGATGGATAATTAATCACTTCCTGCCATTTCAGAGAGACCTTCAGATGACTGTATGTGTACCACGACTGTGGTGAGAGGTCACAGGATCACATTCAACGAGTGGTTACTTTCCAATACGTTACGATGGATTGTGTATTTTTATAGGGTTGATCGCCTCTTTTGAATTTTCTTGTGTTGTATACTCTGAAGATTCTTTACAAATTGTATCAATGATGCTCCGTGTAGATTCCAAATTCATGGTGAAACTGTGAATCACATTTATTTTAAACTTACCTAGACGATTGTTTTAGCTGCCGCCGCTTGAATAGTCCCTTTAACAGTGTTAGCCTTATTTGGTTATTGAACAGGCTGACACCAAACCGATGCTTTCACATTACGTGGTCACTCAACAGGTGGTTACTAGAGAAACAGACGCTTAGCAGGTGGTGACGCGAAAAAAAAGTTACACATTGTGTGTGTGTGTTTTTCGCTATGTATTCTATGGTTATCTAGAAAGTGTTTGTTCAAAATATGGTCCGTCACAAGAGTTTAGCAGGTGGTCACTCAACATATTGTCATTTACGGCTGGCTTGCCGACAAATGGTTTCTTTCGTAATAATTATTCATCAGGTGGTCACATAAGAAAACGCAGTTCATTATGTCCGCACACTTTCACGCCACTCAGGACGAAACCATTTGCAACTAAATTTTAATATTTTATTAGTAGCAGCTTCGTGATTACTAAATTTCTGACCAGCAGCTGAGTTTATCATAGCACACTATAGGTATCATCGTTTGTTAAAATGTGAGCTTGGAGCGGGCTCTACAGGGCGTCCAAATAACTTGCTCGTAATATAATAAACGACAATCTCTGCGGGGTTAAATCCAATTCTGTGTTTTTATCAATCGTATTGCGAAAGTACACAATTACTAGGACATCTGGGTATTTAGTTAATTAAAACAAATGACGTATCTGTATAATTATGCCTTTAAAAGCCCAGCTATTGATTGGAAAATTATAGAGCGCATTGCCAAACAACACCCCATAGACCGATCTCAGCCAGTTTCATCGCACCACAGCTGCCGCAGTTTGTCAGCGCGCGCCACAAGCCCGCTGAGGGTCTCCGCGAGCAGGACATAACGCGGCATGCTATCATGTGAACTGGCGCTTGCGGTTATGGCGGCGTCAGTTCATGCCACCACAAATGCATAGGGCCCATACGAACCGCCAAACTGTCGCCTAGAGTAATGGCGGCATCATACATGGGTGCAACATTTAGTGAGATCGTTCTGTTAATGTGTTTTTTCGGTGATATGCTTTGCGTTCTTCTTTTATTGATACTAAAGACCAAGCCAGCGGTGTAAAACAAGACCACATGACCTTGCGCCGGCTCATCGCGCTTGCAATTGCAATGCTTTTAGACGTGCTCGGAAGGAACGAAGTACAATTGATCACTGGCGCGCAGCCGGAGAACGGGCTTTACGGCAGCAGGGGCACGTGTCTCTCTTTTTGGCCTACACCTGCACCTCCCCTCTTTCGCTCAGTGCACATCTGTCAGCGCTGCGTGCGCGACATACGGGGTGTTGACATGCAATATTTTTCTTTTATTAGTTCGCATTTTTGATGCAAACTAAATAATGCGCGCGAAGCAAATCGTATAGCGAACATTTTAATGAGGTATTTCCTAATGTGTTCTATAATTTTCCAATGCATACCTGTTCTTGAACTAAACATTAAAAATTTAACAAATTAGTTTTAAATAAATAACTAGGCACCCAAAATACTCGTGCACTTTTTGAAGACGCTTGCTAACAACATAAAGCTAGTTAAACTACCGCAGTGCGTTTTTTAGCGTTTGGAACAAGTGATATCAAATATCCTGTGTATGGAGTATATTAAATACAATTAGTAGGTAAGTACATGTTGTTGTGTCTATTGATCACGGGTGAATTTGTAGCCCCATACGTTTCATGGTCGTCTGAATTGGTCGCGAAAAAGGTCGAAGCGCTAGGAAATATATCCGAAACAAAATGAACGCGGCATTTCAAAGATAATACTCTTTCCTTTATGGTGCCTGATATCTCTGTTTTCTGAGGTACATGCACGAGTACTACGCATTACAAGCTTCGCGTTATTTGGGTAGCATTCGCGCAGTGGTGCACAAGACTTCACTGAAGGTTTTCTTCCAAGTACAGGTGAGCAAAAATGACATTGATTGTCCATTGATTGTCTAATCTCTTATTGTTGTCTTCTTGAAATGATTAACGCGATTACTGGTGTATTTACACCAGATCAGATAAGCCGAAAGAAGTGCCGAAATTGGTTTTTTTCAATCAAACCTTTTATGAGGCTTTCTCTATAGCTTTTATTGTAGCAAAAGAACTTAAGAAAATGTCATTTTAGTCTTTTTGGGGTACCTATTTTCCTGTTTAGCAACACATTTTGAGTTTTGCAGACAAAGCTTAGTCGCTCTAAATAGTGCAAAACCGCTACATCAGAACGTCTGGGTCAACACTTGTGTAGTACGTAAATTTATCAGAGTATGAAATATACAAGATCTCAAGGCATGCGATAAATATTTGTAGACATTGCTTTCTAACGGTAAATATATATTGTTGGTTTTCATCGCAGGTCTTTTTGATGTCCGGGTGTTGGCTGATGACGATCGCAACAACAAATTCCACTTCGTTTCTGGTGAGGGAAAATAAATCAAACAATTAGCATGTGAGTTTTAAAGTAGGGCTGCAGTAATCCAAACCATTAACGGTGGGCTACCGCATTCTGAATGAGGGGTCATGTGCTACTGTACATGTCCTTTCTTCACCCCTATCTAACACAATCTTTGTTCCGATCATTCCACACAAATAAGCGTCTCAAACTAGCTAAAATGACCAGCTGGAAAAGAACCAGTACTGGGGGATAATTGCTCCTTGTAGAACACGTAAAGGAAGCATAATTTGAAGAAGAATAACCGACACCTCATTTTATCTCTTATTACTAGGAAACTTTGTGTATGTCATCCGGGCCCTCCATGCTCTAAGAACCAAAGGTAGGTGGCGTCTCTCTTTTAGCCAGATAGTTAAAAGATTGACAAGCCTACTTCTTGTATATCCGAGACGGCGGCAAAACAATATTCTGAAGCGGATTAAGATTCAATTTCTTTCAGAGTGTTTTTGTCTCAGCAAAGAAAAGCCGTTCTTTTCGGTGTGCATGTGGTTGGTAGATATGATATTGAGGCAGTAAAACAATTGTATACATATAGAATATTTCGTGTTCATAATAGGTTAATAAGTAGTATATAAATTCCTGCTACCAAGTTGACAGCTTAGGAAAGGCAGAAAGAGACGAGCCCCGTGCATTCGATTGTGGCTGCAAAGTTAATGAGAATACAATAAAAAAAGAACGCCTAATATAAAATCTCACCGGCTGAAGCATGAATATAAAAAGCCATGCGCTGCACTATTTAATTAAGCAGTGAGTAACTACAGTTGTCGGTTTGAAGGTATGAATAGGTATGAACTTTCGAATGGCCGTTTATGTTGATAGTGATAAACAAAACTATACACCTAATTCAAAATTTAAAGGCCAAGTATTACGTGAAGCTTGATAGGAATAGTACTTTAGAAATATAAAATTCTAATTATAATAGAACGTTATAACTGTTGCTTCAATTTTTTTTCAATTCCTGCTACGAAGTTACAGGGCACTTAATTCAAAATTTAGAGGCCAAGTATTACGTGAAGCTTGATAGGAATAGTATTTTAGAAATATAAAATTTAAATTATAGTAGAACGTTATAACTCTTGCTTCAATTTTTTTTCAATTCCTGCTACGAAGTTATAGGGCTTTCCTATCAAGCTTCACGTAATACTTGGCCTCTAGATTTTAAATTAAGTGTATAGTTTTGTTTATCACTATCAACATAAACGACCATTCGAAAGTTCATACCTATCCATACCTTCAAACCGACAACTGTAGTTACTCACTGCGTAATTAAATAGTGCAGCGCATGGCTTTTTATATTCATGCTTCAGCCGGTGTGATTTTATACTAGGCGTTCTTTTTTTATTTTATATTGTATTCTCATTAACTTCGCAGCCACAATCGAATGCATGCGGCTCGTCTCTTTCTGCCTTTCCTAAGCTGTCGGTGATTGTGGGATAGTGGTTTTATTTTAAGAAAAGGCTGATTATACATAAAAAATATAAAACGTTGCCCATGAAATAATTTGAAATTTAAAGGCAGCCACGTCTCGGATGATTTACCGTATCATTGCATGTCGGTAATGCAAATGGGTATATCAAACGACCTTGATATTGTGTTACTAAGGGGTCCAAGTTTAATTAGAAATTGTAACTCATATGTGGTAACTTTGTTATAAACAGCTCAAGGACCACCCGGCGCTCCTAACGGAAAGCGTAAGTACCACAATAATATGGAAATCATTTAAAGGACACCATAAAAATGGCATCATTCCAGAGCGTATTTTTATATTTATCTTCCGAGTGAGGCCTTAGCTGGAGGTCACTGAAGCGGCATCAATATTATTTCTAGTGACGGATGACTTGGTTGGACAATAGTCGGAGATGGAGCTCTATGTTTTTATTTTAGTCCCATATTCTCGGAAGATATCATTATTTTGACGACAATTGTGCTTTTTGTTTCTTAGATTTGGAGCTGAATACTCCATTTGATGACTTGGAAGGTGAGTACTGAAGCAGATAATCATTTATAAATAACAAACCAACCCATGAATTATTTACATATTCAGCGCGAGTTCACAGCTGCAAAATAAATTAGCAGCCTAAACAACTTTTAAAGAAATTTGCAAAAAGTAATTTGATGAAATTACTTTTAACATCGCAAGGGCATTTCTAAATTTAAGAAAAAGTCATATAGCAGTCTGACTTTTAAAAAGAGATTCTTCACCTAATCTCCACCAATTTAACAATATGTGTGGTGTTTTCCTAAATAATTTTTTCACTCCATTTTAAGTCCCTTATAGAGTATCGCATATACTAAATACAACATAATCTATTGTTTCACGAAATATATACTTTTCTGCACAGCTTGAAAACAAATTTAAAATCGCTCCTACGCAAGCGTTCTTTCTGGACATCTATTGTAGAATATATCTGCGACCAGAATATTTGAAGCGCGAACATCCATATGAAATTACACGTATAAAGTTGTGTACTGTGTACATTGTTCCGGTGCTTGAGCTGAGTGGGAGCACCATGTGACACTTGACGTTCTTTTCTGTGCAGCTGGGTTGCTGAGACTGTACGGCACCATGTTTGAACTGTTCGCTAAAGGTGAACTTGCCACTGAATCCCCTCCCAATTACATATATCTCTGAAACGTCCACGTTCATGCCAGACATATAACAACTATTCTTGGTCTGTTTTATAGTAGGAAGCCCTTGAATTTGTCAAACATCAATTTACATTATGACAAATTAGGAATGTTTTTTTTTAATATACATAAAACGGTCGGTATTTTGAAATATGTATGAAATTTGGTGGTATGCGGGGAGGAATGTGAGCAACTCATACTTTCCAACCTTGAAATATTATTACGTTTTTATTAAGTTTTATTATATGTTGAAAAGTATATTGAGAAATATTTTCTTTTTGAAGTAAACTGTATCCGAACGCATTCAAACCACGTTTACAGGTCAAATGGCCCTTGGCTGGATAAGACGTAGCAGTCATTTGTGTTAGTTCTCATCCTACTCTTTCTTGTATTTTTTTTCCAGATCAACTGCCTCCTGTGAATCACAGTGGTCACTGAAGCAGTTACTTCCGTGGCTCTGGTGTTGGCTATACAGTGTTAAGTCATTAATCAGCCACGCTTTCGCTCACTTTTGTAACAGTAGAAAGAAGTAAATAAAACCGGCGTAACGGAATTATTTGCAGTTTTGTTGTTTTTGCTAAGATTTCTTTAGCATTCAGCATTACGAGTCACAGATATTTCACGATTTGATTTTCGAGCTTTTTTTATAAATTTGCAAGAAATTTTCATTTAAAAGTTTTTAAACTTCAAATATGCCGGTTTTCTTAAAAACTTCAAACATTATTAAGTAAAAAGCACGATCTTGTTGAACGCCTTTATATTTAAGCTTTGGAAGTATATCTGAAACGGGAAAATAAAGGACAATTACGTTTCTATACTTAGTACGTACATTTTCAGGTACGAGGTTGCAGTACAAAATTTGTATGACCCATCGCGCAAGTGTCGAAGATTTTCTACATTAGCAACTTGCATGATCAGCGTTAAAGAGGATTTGATTAGTCTTTATTGGAACTTCTAACACGTCAGCGAATACACTTTATATTAGGAAGACCGAATAAAGAAGGTTTTCATTAAATTGCACCATGTTGCCGCGCAAATTCAAGAAAATTTAGATTCTTAAAAATACACGTCACGGGTGTTTAGTGCACGACCTCTTCTATAATAGGGCGACCAACGCACCTGCGTCGGCCCCAGCGCGCCACTTCTTTTTTGGCTTGTTTATTATTTTCTAGTTCTCGTAAATCCCGCTGCGCCCAGTGGCGCTGCGCTTCATCCTCAATCGGGTGGACTGGGGAGCGCGGGGACGCCGGTAAACACATGGTTTTGGTGCGCACAGCTGCGCAACATCGCTCGCTCGCATGGTTTATTGCTGCGTTCCGCTGTCCAAATTCTTAAGCAAATTGCTTAAGAAAAAGCTAGTGTCAAGGAAGGTCCATAAATTTTAATATAAAGTAGTAGAATTTAGTGCAGGTTTTTTTTTGTGCAATATTTTTTTTAATAAACAAAGCAAGTTGCTTCAGTGTAATGAAAATCAGGAAAGTGGTACCTGCAAGCAGCTGCATTTGAAACCTTGCATTGTTTCTTGATCTTGGCTCCTCGATTCCTTACAATATCCATAGACGACAGCAGGCACGAAGAATGCATGCACCTATTTTCATGCAGAAGATACCATAATTTTATTTCAAAGTAATTGGTTATTGATAATCTCCAAAACTAGTCATTTTCAATCAAGTCTCAATGTGCTTGATTCGAGCATGTAATAACTTTATGATTCGAGCCATACCAGTTTGATTAAGCTAAGAGTTCGACATACATTTTAGCTCGTCCGAAGAATGGCATTTTCTGTGCGTCCCCCCTGAACCAAAGCGGATTGATGGTAATATATTCCAACTGCCCAAGGTGCTGTAATGTGACCGAAATTAAACATTGTACTATACCGCGATCGCAATGTAAAACAATTGAGAATGAGCTACGATATCCTAATGTCCGTGGGAAACGTGGCAATAAACCCTGTTTAAGTTACAAGGTATATTTGCCAAGAAGGAAAATTTAGGGAATCACTTTCCAACCGCCCGTCGCATCACACGAGCTCGCCCGCGTATCTCATTACTTCAGTTCTGATTCTACAGCGATTTTAAAGAAGCATGATCTTGTAACTTCACCATCGACCTGCGCGGATAGACCTTACACTTTAAATATGAAATACTTAAAAAGCGTCTTTCGACCTCACGATCGACTTACGCATACGGAATTTACGACGCTTTCATGAACCAAGCCAGCCGGAAATCGCTCACTCAAATCGACAAATAAAATAATACTTTGCTGTAGACGCATCATTTGCTGAGTAGCCCGACGGTTGAAAAGTTGTAATTACCGTTGGTCATTACTTCGTTTTCGCGCGAGCGAAGGCAATGCTAGACGCGCGAGCCCAGCGCTCTGTACCTTCTGTACAGCGCGTTCCTCTCTTGCAATGCACGCTCGTGAATTTCTTCACTTCACGCGCGTATAGCTTCGTCTGTGATCTTAGCTCGCACATAAGATAAAATAAAGTATAAAAACGCCAAAAGTTTTAGATTGTGATCGGTTAAGAAAAGGGTAAGATAGATCCACACGTACACGAACCCATCAGCGGCACCACCGGCACGCCGTATCTGAGGATAAACCGTGGCGGCACCAGGCGGATTTACTTGTCCCTAACCGTGGTCACGTGATATTTTTCGCACGGCGCAACTGTGACGTACTCGTGATTTTTTGGTACGCGCGCTCCCGTAGAAAGGGAGAGCTGCGTTTTAGTGCTTAAATTTTCTTGGGTAAAAATGTAGACAAAATGCCCCAATCAACAATCACAATAAGCTTGTCGTCCAGAATCCAAAAGGTCTGAAATGCTGGCTGCTGACTTGATCCATTTCACACTGCATTCTTCAACATGCCTTGCTTTGTTTTCTCAAGTGAATATGTCACTGATGCGAAGAACTACGGCATGCTAGCAACCTCTGGGAACCTGCGCAACCGCTGGTGCTTCTTGCTTGTTGCTTCGAATGTCGATATTGAAAAGTCACAAACAAATTAAAGGAGCGGTACATTAATATGCAGTTCGAACATTTTTCAGTTTACAGGAGTTTAATGGCACTAGTGATACCCAAATATACTCGCACGCAACGCCACTTATCAATACATTTTGGGATACGGTACAATTTCAAGTATAAAGGGAAATGTTTTATCTTTAATATCCCCTTCACAAAATGTGACGATATACAACAAACGCTTCAAAAGTTCATAGAAATTTAAAAATCAAAACTAGAAGAACTTGCGCTTCCAACACCAGAAGGCCCTTTATTCATCCGAATAGGCGAAGACAATATAAGTTAAAATTACCATCAATCAAGAACAAATAAATGATTTTATTAGAAAGCTCAGCATTGTACGTGCAATGTGTAAATATTTGGGCTACACGTATTTGCAAGTTTGTACACAAACACAGATTGTCTGAGCAACAAGAATGTACGAAGGACATATGACAGCGATCACGATTTTATATCAGGATCCATAAAGTATAGCATTTCACGAGGCACAGAGTCGGTAGAGTAGAACTTTCTAGTTTTATTTGGTTTGGGCGGTTAAAAAAAACGAGATAATCAATGAAAAAAAGTAGTATACAATAATATGGTACTCAGAAATTTCTTCGATCGTTCCTTCTTCCAGAAAACAAACAAACAAAAGATCCACAGACAGTTTTGTAGTTGAAATAATTTGTGTGAAAGAAGATAAATATAAAGAAGGACCGTTTCGAAAGAGTTCTATTCGACATCGAATTGCCGAGCAAATCTAGGACCAATAAAAACGTTCGCAATATTGTATGCAGAAAAAATAACACCTAACGTCGTGCGTGATGGAATAATACCTCACACCTGAATACACAGCGATGCAGGCACTCACTTCACGCTTGAACAAAGTTTTCTCAAATGCTTAAAACAAACAGTACTCCCCGTAAAAAAAATACATATACTTTACGAAACTTGCGTTGATGCGCCCATGACAAAAAGCGTCTTTTTTAAATGCTCCGCTGGCACTCTCAAAACTCGAAGTGAAAAAAAAAAATTAAATCATTTCTTTACTTGGCGACCTGACGGCTGGCTCCGAGGGCGGCGCATGACGGCATCAAACGTGTGGAGCAATAAAAGCCACTTGGCCCGCGCGCAACAAGAGTGCCTGCGCCACGAATACGGTGATGGCGTGATTACTCTTGAGTGAGTGAGGTCGGTGAGGGAGTGAGTTCATGAGTTCGATGAGGGCCGTGAGTTTGCGAGTTTCCTGATTTCGGTGAGGGGCGTGAGTTCGTGAGTTCATGAGTTTGGTGAGTTCATGAGTTTGGTGAGTTCATGAGTTCGGGGAGTTCAAGAGCTCGGTGAGGTGCGTGCGTTTACTGAGCTCATGGGTTTGGTGAGTTCCTGAGTTCAGGGAGTTCATCAGCTCGGTGAGGTGCGTGAGTTTGGTGAGCTCATCAGTTCCTTGAGAGACTTGAGTTCGCGAGTTCATGAGTTCGGCGAATTTTTTAGTTAATGAGTGAGGATTTGAAGGAGAGTGTGACCATGTGGGCGAGGGTAAGTGAGATTTGAACGTCTTATTTTGAGCTAGCTGTCAGAGAGTTCAACCAAAAATGCCGACCTTTCCTTGTTGTTAAGGCTGAAACCCTCCACTGGTTATATTCATCAACAAATACCTGGCAAAAAGTGTGCCTTGCTAAATAAAGAAACAAAAGCAATTAAACATGTCTTAGTCGTTTTTAAATACCGGTTGTTAAGTGTTTATTCGATGAAATTTTAAGAAAGTACATGGTGATAACTTTTTATCATTACTCAAAAACATTTCCATAGTTTTAAAATCGATTTTGAGAAAAACATTTTGACTACAATACAAAGACATTTAGAAACGTATAGTTCTAAATACTGTAAACGACTTAATTTTCGCGGGCTCAATTTTTGGCGAATCGGGCCAAAGCTGGAAATTTGAAATTATTCGCGGGTTCTAATTTTCGCGAATCGAGTGTAGCTTCCGAAGCGTTCACATATTGCCCGAATCGTTCGCTGAACGTATTTTTTGCGTTTGTAGGCGATTCGCGAAATTCGCGAAAATTTAGTCGTTTACAATATATACTTTTAAGTGGGCAAAGCATGAAACATCGCGCATCAAAAGTTCCAACTCAAAAATGAAAATTAAGAATGTCCAAGTTGGTCATTTTATGTTTTTGGTAAATATAATTTACAATATACTAAGCTTACCAAACTTTAGTAGACTAAGTTATGTACGTTATAAATAAAAACATAATATTAAAGGCGTATACATTCGTGTTTTATATTCGTGGCTCCCTCAAAATTGCTTCACCACAAAATCAGCAAAGCTGTTTTCACCTCCCATCACGAGTGATTTTTATACCATGAAAAAGGACGTATCTTGGAAAATAAAGAATTGCACTTTGAGCGAACATATTTTGTAAGCGCATTTAAAATATAATTAAAAATAAACGATAGGTATAACACCGTAGCTGCCTTTATCCAAACATTCAACGCAGCAGTGATAGTGTTTCTTTGATTACTTTTTTTTCTTTATGATTTTAAATTTCTCATTTTAGTCTGTCCGTTCTGTAAAGAATCTCTTTATCGTGCACAAGCAGTGTTCCGTCTTTAGCATGGTGTAGAAAGCCCTGTACCCGTCCGCCTGAATAATTGGAAAAGAAAAGAGTTCCGAAAGCTTGAGAAATTAACGTGGACGTATAAATGATGTGAAACTCATCTTTCAAAGGTGTGTAATGAGCATATTATGTTGCTGGCGGTGGTGAGAGTCGTGTATTCAACGTAGTTGTAGAACAACTTCCGCGCAAAGAAATTTTCTCAGGGGGGAGCATGTCTTGCTTTGGAAGTGCCCAGAAATGATTCTAAAAAAGTTGATAAAAAAAATCTTGCGTTTTGGGAGTTATCTTTTCTTTGTGGCTCCTATCCACTGGCGTTGTTGACGACCATAACAATGACCAGGCAACTTATCCAAAAAAGCTCGCGGCCTAAGGAAAACAACAATTTTTTACAAAATGCCGCCGGTCTTCATCACAGAATTAGGTGTGCGGACCCAGACAATTTGGTGGCGCATAAAAAGGATCGAAGAAATAACAGACGATGCACACTCTAGAATAAACGAGGATGATCTCAAAGCACAAGAGTACAACAGTCAGCGATGAGCAAAATTAAAGGCGCAGGGACGGATGCGTGCATGTGCGCTCTTCCAAACTTGAAGAAAAACGACCTTACTTGAGCAGCCTCTTTGTGGAGAAATTGGCACGCTTCTTTGAATACCTAACGAGGTGAAAAGCAAGGTGCGACAGCTTCAGTTTATAACGGGGAGAGATGCCGGAAAGAAAGATAACTTCAAGAAAAGGACACGCTGCGCCTTCCTGAATAATCTCCTAAAAAAACAACAGATGCAAAACATGGACAAATAGAAAATAGGTAACCATAAAGTTGTTTTAAAGTAGTGGCCTATAGGAAACGTAAACAAAAGTATTAGGTATATAAATTTAAGGACACGCTACGCTATGTGAAACGGATGAAGAATTTTCCTAAATAAATTTGTTTGAACTGAAGTAGCTGACATTTTGTACGAATATCAATTTACGACCGGCCGCTGCATTGAATTTCTGTTGCATAGCTCAACTACTAAATAATTACATTGTAGTCAACTGCATAAAGTAACGCACCCGTACTCATCTGTATTATTTTAGTCAGTAGTGTACAACTGTATAATGTTAGGATGGTGATTGGAGGGAAGCGGACAAAAGAAAGAAAGTGGACTGAGGCGATTATTTTTAAAAGGGGGCGATTAAAATTATATTCCACAGTTGCATACAGCGGATACGTGTGCAGGATAACTGCCCATTTATAAAACCCACGTATTTGTTGCTAGATTGCGTCGCCTCCCGTGGAGTAGCCAAGAAAATCACGCGAGAGTGGCAGCAAATGCTAACCTTCGACGGCTAGCTTTTAGGATGGAATTTACTGGAACCTTGATCAATTATGCTCAGCGTTAGGGAACACGACTTCGTGACAAACCTGCTAGAATAAGCCGACGGCGACGGCGACGCCGCTCGAGACGGAAACGGGTGCCTAAGAGCTGCGCTCTAAAAATCTGTTTTGCTAGAAGTGGTAGGAATTGTCGGCGGCGTCGGTGTACACTGGGCAAAAATGGCGGCCACGACGACGGGGGACTCCAGGGGGGAATCATACGGACCACATGGCACCGATGGCGTACACGGCATTTGTGGCTTGGTTATGGCAGAATCATGAAAATTATTTTGTGTTTTACTGTTTTGGAGTCCTGACTGATGCGGTGATTATTACTCCATTTGGCCTGCCAGCTCGTTAGAGCGCGATAGCTGGATAACAACGTTCAAGGAAGCAAGGCACGAGCAAGGTAAGGGTATTCTTTGTCTGGAGGGTGCAACTTTATTTCATCTATTGGATATGTAGGGTAAAGCCGATGCATGGAAAGACGGCCACGTTTTGTCCAGTACCCATCCCAAGTCTTTCTCTACGATGAAGCAGAAGAGAGGGAAGGTAGCAAACCCCAGAGCGCGGCGGATTTTCGACCCAGTCGCTGGCAGATTTCCTTCTGGATGTCCGCTTCCAAGCTGTGCATCAGCGCGTTCCACTGCTCCGTATCAATGCATGCGAATAACATCCTCTCCTTAAGAAAATAATTTTGCCACTCCAAATATTATAGGATTGTGTAGTTGCGAGAAGTAGAATTTGAGTACTCCCGTGTGTAGGTCCAGCAACCAGTGCAAATGAAGGGCAGGATTTGGAAACATCTTTGGAGTATTGACCAGGTCCATTGCTGGCTCCTGGTTAGCGACTTGTGTCACGCAAGAACGGCCATGCGTGCTAATCTATGTGACTGTGTAATTTCTTGGTACCTGATCAGTGTGTCGCTTTGACTTATCTACTCCTTGCCTGTTCCCACCTTTGCTACCCCATGCCCGGTATGCAAGCTTACGGGCGGTGTTAAGGGCGGCTTCGTTTCCGGCGTGAGAGGTATGAGCCGGGTCCCAGATTAGGCTGAGCATGTCGTTAGGAATTATGGAGGTGCGTGTTAGAACTCTGAGGGTAGCCTTGGAAACCGTGCCCCTCAGGAAGTTAAGAATTGTTCGCTTAGAGTCCGATATGATTGTTTGAGTGTTGGGGACAAGGAGTGCTAAGGCAATAGCGACCTTTTCCGCTGTTTCCGAATTGGTTGTTAGGATCGAGCCCACGGAGAAGGAGACCCTTTGGCGGTCAGTGGTGACCACTGTCATGGCCTTTTGGTTGGGATAGTCTGCAGCGTCCGTGTACACGACGCCCTCAAGCTGGTGGTCTTGGTTGTGGTGTGCCGCACTTCGAGCATTCCCGCGGTCTGGGTTGTGTTCCGGATGCATATTTTTGGCAAGCGAGGGAATATGGAGATTGTACGTGATGGCATGTGGAAGCGTGTGTTTGGGGCTTGATGAGCTCTCGTGGTGAATGCCTAGTTTCTTTAGAATGGCTCTACCTGTATGTGTGGTAGTGAAACGTGTGTATTGCGAGATGTCCCTCGATCATCTTTTCTACCATATTGTGTAATCCCAAAGCTAGCAACTTATCGGCAGATATGGCGGGGGGGGGGGGGGGCTGCTAATGCCGTTTTCTAGACCCCCTAATGATGCGATCGAGTTCATCGCGTTCAAGTTTCAGTGGCCTCATGTATGGACCATCATACTTCACTCTGCTAATGACGAAGACTTCAATCAGCCGGAGGATATCCGCTTCCCTCATCCAAGTTTGAAGGTTGGCTATGTGGCGTATGCGACGCGATGTCTGCTGAGTGGCTAATTCTAGCCTTCTAATCTGTTCGGTGTTGTGACCGTTGAATCGAAAGTTCAGTCCTAATATGCGGATTTTATCTCTCGCCAGCAGAGTTTGCCCTTCGAGCGGGAGCTCTATCAGTGTTGTGGCTTTTTTTTTGCGTGTTCTTGCGAAGTCCGCTGGGCGCACGAGTATGTATTTCAATTTTTCCGGGCAGCACGTGAAGCCACATTTTCTGACCGCTTTCCTAACTATATCTATTCCTTGCTGGAGGATGCGCTCCACCTCCTCCTCGGACATCGCATCCGCCCAAAGCATGATGTCGTCCGCGTAAAGGCTGTGGGATAGGCCCCGGACGGTGGCTAGCTTGTTTGGGAGCGTGAGATGGGCGAGATTGCAGAGGAAATGTAATAGTACCCAGCCTTGTTGTGTTGCCCTTCCTCCCAGTGCGATTGGTGGGGACTGTAGTTCTCGTATGTTAAGGGTTGCTCTTCCTTTTGTGAGAAACGCTTGAATGTAATTATGTGTTGTTGTGCCTACCCTGATTCCGTTGAACGTCTGCATGATTGCTGCGTGGAGGATGTTATTAAAGGCCTTTTCCAGGTCCAGACCTACTATGGCCCTGTATCGCCTAGTACGTTAGGGGCAATATATCTGGTGATTTTGTTCCAGGAAGATGTCCTCCGTGGAATGATTAAGGCGAAATCCTATCATTGAGAACAGGAGGAGGCGGGAATCCTCAAAACCGTTCCGCGTCCGCGATACGGCTACGTGCTCGACGAGCTTTCCCACGCATGATGTTAGAGATATTGGCCTCAGGTTGGTTTGTGTGAAGGGTTAGCCTGGTTTCGAAATAAAGATTACTTAGGCGCGCTTCCATCGCTGCAGTAAGGCGCCCGCCTCCCAGCACTGATTAAAGACCTGGGTCAACGCTTGAATGGAAGTGTCATCTAGGTTTCTAAGAGATTTGTTATTTTTGACCAGTCCCGGTTCCGATTGGGTACGCATTTAGTGTAGGGCTGCACGGAATTCCGATTCTAGAATGCAAAAGTCCAGATCGCCGTTGGGAAGGCCCGTATAGTTCATTAGTGAGGTGGGGGAGGGGGGGGTGTTGATTGTGTCTAATGTACATGGCCCGTAGGTCTTGGTTGAGTGTTTGCGTACTTCCACCATATTGATGGAGGAGGCGGGACACAGTCTTCCGCTGCTCCGTTTTTGTGTTGTTTGGGTCGAGGAGATGCCTCGGCAGGTGCCAAGTTTTGGCGTTCTCCAGGCTTCCTCTCAAACTATCGCAAGTTTGGTGCCCATGATGACGCGTGAAGGTATTAACATAGTCTTTAATTTGTCGATCTCATTGAGCGATGTGTAGCTTGAGTTTACTATTGTATTTCTGTTTTTGCCAGCATTTGTGTAGGCCGTTTCGCGCTTTCCACATGTCCAGTAGGTAAACGTCCACCTCTTGCAAAAACTGTGGCCCCACCTAAATGGCGCGCGTAGTGACACTGTCGTCTGTGAGCAAGGCGCGTGACCATTCCTCGAGGGACGCGATCTTCGTGAAAGCCGTACAAAGCCCAGAATGGCGATATTTCTCCCAATATGCTATTAGACTAGGCGCTGTTATTATGCGGTATTCTGTAGCCTGTAGGCGGATGCTATTTGGATATGGTCGCTGCCATGTCATTCCTGCGTGATTTTGCAATCTGCGCGTGGAATGTTTCGGGTGAACGCAAGGTCAGGGGATGTTTCGGTACAGACACTGTTGCCTACTCTCGTGGGAGTCTGAGGATCGTTCAGGAGGTTTATACCCTCCTGTTGAGCGGCCTCCCAGAGGCGAGTGTCTTTGGGTGCATCCCCCACTTTTCCCGCGGCTGCATGGGTGGCGTTAAAATCCCTCATCATGAGAAGGCGATCGCATTTGTTTATTGGCCTCGCACGATGTAATATATTGAGGAGTTTGGCTCTCCAGTCTCTTGGTAGACTGTAAACGTTTAGATTGAATGTACTGTTGTTTTTAGCGTTGCGAGGGATGAGCTCAGTTACTCTATCTGGTATATCGTCTTTTACCGAATCGTGCAGTACGGGTGTGCTATTGCGGAAGACAAGTATGGGTGCGGGGGCTGTGTGTCTGAGGTGGAATTATATGCTTTTAATCGGCCAGCAAGGGGAAACTCCAAGCCTCTTGAAGGCAGATCACTAACGGAGAAACTGATCGGGTTAGGATGAATGGTTAGAGGTTTCCGCGTTTCTTCCGGTAGCTTAGGCAGTTTTACTGACATATCTCGTCCCTTAATAAGATTGAGCTGGGGAAGAGGGAAACTGGTGCTGCGGCTTCTGGGGACCTGTAATTTGGGCCGCGTTAGGGAACTGGGGTAAGGTCGGGGATTTGATCCCTCCAGGAGGAACGGGAGGTCCTGGAGGGAGATGCGGATCGTGGCGATTTCTGCGGGGGCGTAGGGAGGGGAAGGTGTTGCGTTATTAGCACGACTATGGAACCGCGGTGATTGAGCTGCGGAAGCTAGAGGAGCATTTGTTGGTGCGTTTGCGAGATGGCGCACGCTTCCAGTCGTAGGAAGTGGACGAATTTCGTGATGCTGCGGCTCATCTGTTTATTTTTTTTTTTTTTGGTGACCACAATTGTCATCTTGGTCTCGAGGCTTTCGATATTTTGTTTGATAACCTTCTTCATCAGGATGATTCGTTGGAGGGGTTCGTCGCATTGCGTTTTGTAGTAGTGTACTGAACCTGAATGGGTTCTACTGCGGTGGAGGCGGCGGGTTTAGGGGGGATGGAGGGTTTTGGACTGCCGCGAGAACACGTTTGAGTGTTCGTGGGAGGCATAAGGTGGGTTGCATGGAGTGTCGCGCCTGTTAGAAATTCTCCAGCTGGGCCTCTTTAGTCCCGAGGCCTGCTTGTTCCCTTCTAAGATGATCGTTGTCAACTTGATGCAAGTGATATTGTTTGAATTGGGTGGTAGCAGTGGACTTAGAAATTGATACCCTGCTCACCTTGGGAGTAGCCGAGGTTGATGATTTCCAGGTCACATCAGGCCCACTTCTGGAGCTCCGGCCTTTTCCTCGGGAACGAGAACGTGATCAGGATCTCGAGTGGGAGCGGGTGTTGTGGAGCTCCCCTCAGGCGCGTGCTGATCGATCGCTCGGTCTGGTGGAGCGGTTGCCGCTCGTCCGTGGGTCCAAGGCGGGCAAGGTAGCTTACTCCGTAGGATTCAAGATTGGGAGGGGGGGTCTGCAGTTTAAGGGCCGGAAGGAACCTTTGGCGGCACATCTTGAATACAATTCGTTCTCCCCGCCACAGATGGCGCAGTGGGAGGTGCACTCGTGGTCCGAGTTGCCGGAGACGACGGTGCCGCAGGTGTAGCATTTTTTGTCGTCGGGCGTGGAGCAGATGTCCTCTCTGTGCCCAACGCGGGCGCAAATCTTACAGACCTCTACCCTCTTCTTGTAGACGAGGCAGAGATAGTCGCTCCTCGGTATCCCACTCAGTGCGCAACGCGTTGGCCCTCGTAGAGGAGAAACAGGATTCCACTTTTCCCGAGTCCCCGGAATTGCGAAATGGGGGTTTAGTGTTGTGTGGGAGGCTATCTCAAATGGTTTCCAGGGTGTTTTTGTACGGGATGCCATGAATGATTCCCTGGCAGGGATATTCAGGAATGGTGGTGTAGGTGGTGGACGGGAGTGTCTTGCCCGTGATGTTTCTGGCCTGAATTTATCTGTATGCCTCGACTCGGTCGCGATTGGACGTGAAGATGACAAAGATATTCTGCTCCGGGTATTTTAGGAGAAAGTCACGGGTTTCTGGTAGGTCAGCAGGGATGCTGCTGTGGGCTTCGTCCAGAATCTAGATATCGGAGCAGCTTGCGGTTTTGAAACCTCAGTGCGGGCAGACGACAATTTTATGGTCACCCTTTGTCAGGGGCGGGGATGGAGGTTTCTTCATGCGCAGCGACGTGGCCTTTGTTGCGCTATTGTGAGGCAGCGTAGCCGCGGGCCTATTGGCGAGGGCTTCGAAACGCTTCTCCTCGTCGGTTGTTGGCGCTGGGTATGTTTCGGGAACTATCCGCCAGCCTCGAATTCATCCGATATGAAATCGGTGCCTTCTACGGACACCTTCATGCTTGGTACTTGGAAGACCACCGAAGAGGCCTCTCCAGGTGTTAAAAAAATTGAGCGAGCCGATCTCTCGACGGACGTGGAGCGGCGAGCCGACGGAGCGGTGTGGTGTTTATACGAGAATCACGTTCTCCTCCGCGGTTCGCAAAGCCCGAAGAAGTCGACAGTTCTCGATTTTGCCTGACCAAGGTCTCTCTGGTTTGTTTATTTTTGTGTTTGTTGCATTGAAGTAAGAGAATTTCAGATAATTAGATCTGCTGAGACACGTGTAGCTTGATCGTCGCTGAACGATACGAGCCCAAATGTATAGCTTTACAGAAGACACATTTCCTCTCACCTATCAGTTCGAAAGATCTTTGTTACCCAGAATAGCCAGCCGGCTAACATATTTTAGAGTTGTCATTTGGACACCAGTTTCAGTTGTCTTCCCCACTTGTGGGGTCGCTCTATTATAATCGAAGCCTCATCGGTCTGTGCTTCGCTCGTCTCCCAGAGAGTAATGCAACACAACTAGAAGACTGCGAATAGGTTTGCTTTACTTCCCGGTTGCCCGTCTTTGACAGCCGGCAGCCCAGACCTGCCGACCTTGGTTGTCGCCAGTCGTTCAGTGCTCGCAGTCAGAGTTCATGTCCAGGCCTGCGGATCGTCCTTCTTAAACCAGCGCTGCGTAGGCAAGCTGTTCCGGCTATCACTGCCAGGGTCTCGCTGCAGAACCACTCCGATATCGTCGTGGCCTAGGCCGGTAGTGCCAGGGCTCGCTGTTTCCGCCAGTGCTGATACGAACCTCGCTGGTGGAACGCCTGGGGCATCGCCATGGGCCAAACCAGCCAGAACGGCTCCATCGTTCCTGCCCGGCTCCAGCTTCGTGCAGCACGCTCCTCCTGTTTCCTCGGGCTCGCTCTCGAATGGCACCTGCTGGCGCTTAGATCGGCCATACTCTTCACTTCCCAACGCCTCCACACACTATAGTCGGTGACAGGTAAAGAACGAAGTTGAAGCCCCTCCCACTTCTTTCCACTCTAGTAGAGCGAACGCTGGAGAGGAGGCGACCTCCTCTGCACCGTTCGCTCCGCTGAAGTGGAAAGGGGTGGGAGGGGCTTCCACTTCGTTCTTGACCTGTCACCGACTATAGAATGAAATATAAGTAATTAGAACAAAACTCTGCATGCTAGAGAACAGTACGCACATTGCAATGAATGTAATGTGATATGCAGCCTGGTGTAAAAAAGTGACAGGAAACAAAGTGTACGCGTGAGAAGAATATTTACGCTTCGCGTAATCTTTTCTGAAGACATTATTTTTCATCCTGTTTTCTTCACGCCGTCACAGTTTTTACGAGTCTCAGCATTAAATTTGGTTACCGAAACAAACAAGACTTTATGTGCTACGAAAATTCACGTTTTGAAAACTTGCAGGTCTGGACGGTTTTGGTGGCGACCGCGCGTGCCGAACGGCAATGCACGCGTTCAACTACAAGCACCGGAACGAGGCAATGGGCCTTTCGCATGAAAGCCTGATCGTCTAATTCTCGACGTCCCAAAAACAAAAACGAAAACGGCTTCATTTTTTTTTACCCTATTTCCATATGTGGGTGTCTAAGTGTATTAAAACTGCGAGTTGGGCTTGTTGGTTCTTATTCATGGTAGAAAATTCGCCTAAAACACGTACAAAGAAAGAAGCACACATGAGTCGTGTGCTTCTTTTTGTGTCCGCGTTTTTTTAGGCGTATTTTCCGCCATGCTGTCTAAGTGACTCCTGAAACAACTTGTATAAATATGACATTTTGGGCAGAAGTCTGCCAAACGAGTTCGTGAGACCACTTTCCAAGCCTCCAGATATATTTTCGTTCAATTCAAAGATTAATGTAGAATACACCTACTTGATTCGTCGTGCAGCAGTAATCTACTTCTGTCGCCGTGTCGCTCCCCCAGATTTCTAAGGGAAATAGTAAAGTTTGACGCTTGAGTAACCTTCGCAACTGTGCAGTTTCTCACACAGCAATGACGATGTTCATTTTTCAGTGGACCTCTAAATGTAGGCGAGATGTCAAAGGAATCTCGTGAGGTCAAGCGACGTGAAGTTGAGACTTTCATATGCGAAAAACGGTACCCAGAAAGGCTCACGCCGATTTGAAATGCCACGTTCACAAGTGGTTTTTAAATACGCCTGCCCGCATATCCCCGCGTTTCCTTGGCTTTAGAGGCGCTCCTCGCGTTTCCTTTTCTGAGGGGTTCATCGAGATAACTTCCTCCCAACGAGGTAGAGGGGCTTAGAGTGATAAACCGGAAGTAGTTCGGAAGTGGCACCTTCCCCGGCTGCCGCCATTTTGTACGCAAAAGTGACCACACGTCACGTGACCTCACAAGAGCCGTGACGACACCGGTAAGATGGCAGCGCCCAGAGCTGGGGAATGCGAGTTTGTTCGGTGCGCGGCAGCCGCGATGTGTAGCTGCTTTCCGATGACTTCGGTCTTCTCTCGTGCTCGCTGACGCAGGTATAATGTGAAAATATGAAGAAAATAAGACTTTATTACCTTTTTCCGCAAGATCGCCCAGTGTCATCTGGATATTAACACCTGCGAGACAGCATCAACCGTGTCGCCGTACCGGTGCTCGGATTCCCGGATTTGTTCGAGGGTCGATAGAACTTTGAGTGCTTTTAGCATGCAATTTTCGCTTTCTCTTAGCTTTGTTTGAACGTTGGAATGTCTGAGAATTGATGCGATATGTATACATCGGATGTAGGGCCTAGGGGAATTCGTTTCAGCCCTAGGTAACTGCACAATCACAGCCAACTTTTAGCGAGGAAGCTCCTGCGATCTTTACGTTTTGTACTTTAACCAATTTTACGATATAACTCCTTGCATAATATATTCGCATTTTTCTAGCTTCGTTTGAACATCTGAGAATCGAAGCGAAAGGTATACGTCGCGTGAGGACTTAGGGGAAGTTGTTTCAGCCCTGCGTCACCGAATAGCAATTGAAACTTTTAGCGAGGAAGCTCCTGCGATCTTTAACCTTTTGTGCTAATCGACGAGTCTACATTCGATCGCTTTTCTTCTTTTTTTTTGTGAGTGCGAATTGTACACTTATTTTCAGCTGCGAGGATGACATTTTTATTGAGTGGGGGATGAATAAATCTTTGCAGGCACCTGCTTCAGTGCTTTTCGACTTGCTATTTTGGTGTACGTATAGATTAATTGCACAATTTTCTCTTTCGTGGGTTTTTTTGCAGCAATACTTTTTTTCACCAAGAGTGCATTGTATTAGTCGGTCAATTATTTACTTGTTCTAGTTACCTGTACAAGATGATTCATATTTGTGTTCACCCCTTGCCCGAAAAGCAGTCTTGTTGAAAAATGTTGACTACCATTTTTTCTGTCTCTTCAATAGACTTCTTTCTAAAGTGTGGGCTGCCTATACTTCGTATTACCATAACCTGGAAAAGGGCAACCGCCACAGCCCCCTCGTGCCAATTAGATTGACGGAGTGAAGGCATGTGAGAAATCTGTGCTGACGAGCACTCTGATGATATGTTGTCATGTGCCTCTCTCCAACATGCCTATTGACTCACCAAGACTGTAGCCTTCGCCGCTTGCCAAATTGTGATGGAACGAATTACAGTAGCTATTACTCTAATTGCCAAAGGCCTTCATGCTTTGGCCATTTGTTCAACAAGAATGTTATGTCCGCCATCACTGTGAACTCGGCTGAGCGCCTATTGGACTCGAATGCTGCATTAACGTTCGACGTGAACTGGGGTATATTCGTGTGCTTTGCACCGAAAAAAAATGGCGACAGTTGTGTTGCTTGATGGGGTTTTGCAAAGGGTCTATTGTGTCATACGTATTGGAAGTGTCCCGCTATATAACAATGCATGAACACATACCATTAAACTAGATGCTCAGAGGTGAGTTTGTTTTTGCAGCTAACAAGTTACAGCAGTGTGCTTTAATGTTATTATCATGTGCATAGTTTTAAGTACCCTCTCTGCAATGTCTAAAAAGGCCCCTGGAGAGAATAAATTAATAAATACCATTTTCACATCACTGGAGTTGGTTTTCGGATGCGCCATATGTTCAGTAAAAGTGGAACGAGTGCAGCCCGATGCAACCAGTCTGGTATGTCCCATTAATTAATATTGAGGGGTCAGAGATGCGAGTGTATTCAAAAGTTCCCGCACGTGCGGTGAACACAATTTTTTGTGTAGAGACTCTGAAGACGTAAAAGCGAGCGGAAATATGTTTATTAGGTTAGTGTATCGGATATGTTTATTTCCACTTGATTACGTAATTATTGGTTCTTTGCAAATGGTTCCATAACGAGTTCTTTCTGCGACAGTCTCGTGTCAGGCGTTCAGTCATAGTACCTGTGCTGCTTGTTGTCGGATGATGCTCCCGGCACGTCGGTGTTCAGTTTGGTCGAGTGGCAACTTTGACCGACTGATGCCGTCTTGTAATCATACGTCATGTGCGGCCACTGACATCTGATGCACTGAAGCTGCAAGGCTGGCTTCTAACCTGGTAGTTTTCTGCATCAATGCAGCAAACTTGGGCATGTATGAAAGCTTCGGCGTTGGGGTGTCTCGTTGAATTTGAATTGAATAGTAACGAGTAGTTGATGACGGTCATCGTGACTTTGTGGCATAAGTCGCCCTAGGTTCGTCAGATGCCGCTTTGCTCGAAGTCTCCAGTTGAAATGCCTGTCGAGCTTGTTCCAAAACAATCTCGGCAATCAAAATAAAAGCCGGGCAACTAATGGCAGGAAGTAGCTTCCTGGTCTCCTCCCGGACAACGACGTGGATGTCGCGGATGCCTGGGAGGCTGGCATCGAAGTTGCAGCTGGACGACTCGAGTGTCGAGAAGCTGGGGAGTTGTTGATAGCGACAGGCTCGGGCCTGCAGTATATATTCAATGTTGGAAGCCGCGGTGATATGGACCCTTCGACTGTTGTCGTGGAGTTGCGGACAAGGCTGCCGGAGGTGTTGTACCTCACATGAGGGACATGGGATTTTTATCTTCTTGTTTCCTGTAACATCAGGGTTGGCGTGGGTGCTCGATCACGCCCAAAACATCTTCCACGAAGGCGGTGACGCTCTTGTTGGGGCCGCATCCTTGACTGAATCAGGAATTCGGCTCTCCCTGGTCAATGTTGGCTGATGAACGTGCACTTCAGCTCGATCGTGCAAACTTCCCACGACGTTAAAGAGGATTCGTGGTTCTAAAACCAGTGCCTGGCAGTTTCTTCCACGAGAAGTATAAGTTCTGCAGGAGCTGGTTGTCCGTCTACCCACTGTGGCGGGCGACACGGCCATATATTTCAATGCAGCCCTCGACGTCTTCATACACCTTGCGTGAAAGGGCACCGGAGTGTGAGGTGCGACGGGCATGCAAACGATGATGGGAGCGGACATGGTTTGCTGCTACAGGTTTGTCATTGTTGGCTTAGTCAGCTTCGGTTTTTCTGGCAAAAGACCGAATTCCGGTGGTTCTTGCTGGTAGCAGCGACTGGCGCGGATTTCAGGTTCTTTGTGGTGCATTTCCAAGGTTCGTCCTTGCGCTACTCGCTCGTCTTGCGGTTTTTCTGCCGGGCTTGGGATAGGACTTGGTTCACGGCTCAGCCGGGCGTTTAAGACGCGGGGCAACTCGGCTGAGGAGCCGCCAGGGTCCACACAGGGTTAAGGGCTATGGGTAAAATGTGCAGCACCTCCACCAGAACATACGGTGACAGCTGACCATGGCCTGGAACTTTCCAGAATAGTAAATATTCATAGAAAATAGTACTGGAGCAATCATTTGTGACAATATAACAAAAAAGACAGAAGAGAGTCTATCCTGACCACTAAAAAAGCTGCATTGTTTTAGAGGCATTCTGTTTGAATAAATCCTCTCCTTCGGGGTTTGGCGACTGCCGTGGACGAACTGAACTGAAATGGATGTAGAACCACTGTTCTGGTAATGAGCCGCTGCAGACTGTCGTCGCAAAGCGGCGTGAACGGGTGGACTGGGTAGGTAACACGCGCGATGAAATGCCCTTACAGCTTGCAATTCGCGTACCGAGTGTTGATGAAACTTGTGTCGACGAAACGTGCGACAGACAAGCGGAATCAATACCAACTGCAACACCTGTGCTCTGTGAAAGTGCACGTCTACGCCAGAACAATTTAGGAAGCAGCACAGCATCACCTAAAGCACGCCACAGGAACTACCAACTTGAAGCACTTGAAGGCAGCTCTCCTGTGCGCCGCACAACCAAAGTGAGCCTTCGGTCATTTGAACGAAGCGGCACCACGATTGCACGCTGCCAAGCACGACTCACGTACTTTCCGTCGCTATACTGCGTATCCAAACATATTGCACACGCTTCACTGCAGACCTCGAAGATTCCGATGGTCAACGAGAGCACAGAAACGTCGCCTTAAAATTTACTTGCGGTATTCGAATCAATCCGGGGTCCGAGCAACGTAGGGCCGATTGTCTCTTTCGTGGCAATATCCCGTAGGTACCAGCGAAATACACACCGTTCCTCCTTCTGTTCACGTTATACCTACGTCAGACACCACGCTGAACTCTGAATTCGCTTTCGACCGGCCTCATATGACGGCTTCCGCGTCTGAAATCAACTCGCCGACACGAACGACAACAAACAACGCATCCGACAAGCTCCGGACCAGCTGGGACCAGCCGCTGCCTGGGCGCTGCCATCTTTCCTGTGACGTCACGTATTTGGTTTGGTCATGTGACGAGTGGTCACATTTGCGTACAATGGCAGCCGCCTTATGGGGGTCACTTTCGAGTGCAGACCGGAACCCCGGTTTATCGCTCTAAGCCCCTCTACCTCGTTGCTTCCTCCACTCGAGGAAACTCGAGAAGACGTGATAGGCGTGTTGTTACGAGGTTGTAATCTTTTTTGTAGCACTTTTTTTTTTTTACGTATTGATGGATAGAAACGTTGAAAATCGAAGCATCACTGTGAAATACCACTTGAGACAAACTTCAAAGGGACCCACAGGAAAAAGTCTGGTTAAGCAAAAGATCATGTGACAGAACGCATTAAAATTTTGCTGGAGACTTTTACAGAAGTTTGTTTATCCGAATAGTTCGTTAACTGAGGATTGCTCAAGTGCTATTTCGCTATGCACGGTACACGAGTTTGAAAGTGTAGCTATGAGCTACAGTACATAAAATACTGGTGCGCACAAAAATTTGGATAACTACTACATAAGGAAGGAACAAATGTGTAACTCTCAGTACTTTAATGCAAAAACTGGGAAAAGAGTTTTTGTGTTTTTAGAAGACTTAGGTTCACGGAAGTTGTTCGACGAGTGTCGTCAAGATTACGAAGGTGTCTACCCTCGTCAAGAGCATTCCAGGTGTTTGAATCTGCGTGTCAGCCACAGAGCTTACCCTCTCGCTCCAGCCTCGTGGCTGTGAGTATGTTCAAAGAAAACAAATAATACGGAACAGAAGTCGCAAGAATGCCGGAATGGCAGCAGAAGTTTTGCTAAGAGACGTAGGTTTCACCACGAGACATAGGTTAGGAGTCCCTGTGCAGCTATGCAAGCTCGCAGACTGCATACTCCATTTCATACGTGACATACGACGCGGTCAAAGCTACTGGTGCGGCGCATCGTGTCGTCTATGGTCGCCCTTCGCAGACAAAACAACGGGAAGCAGCTTTAGTCGTTCAACCTCCCGTTCGAGCTCCCCGCCTTGAATAACCCTTTGGCATCCATGAACCTCGAGAGCGCTCACGTGGCCAAAACGCGACTAAAGACGACGAGTGCGTGCCGGCATTCGAAAGAGACACCCGTCGTTCTCGTCCTGTCGGTGACCGCAAACGTAGACGCTCATTCGCGCCAGTAGCCGCGACAGTGCCATACGCCGCGTGTGAAACGAAGTACAGATGGCGTACCTTCGGCGCCGACCGATGCCGCTTCGAGAGGCATTTTGAAAACTCGTCTGCGGCTTCCCAGCATCGCCACAGTCACGCCGGCGTCATGCGTTTTGCAGGGTTGACTGATGCGGCGGCCACCCTGCAGAAGGAGGCGGGGCTCCCGTCCCGCATTCCCTGCGGCACCTCCGCCCAGCCGCAGTGGTCCTCACCCACGTCGTGTACACCCCGCACTGTGAGTGGCCTCCCGGGTAGCCCCTCCCCTCTTCGCCCTATGGCCCGACCCCCGCAGAACGCGCTTCCGCTTCGAGGTCGACGTCCAGAGACGGAAGCACGTTTCGGAGTCGTTCGCAACGTGTCTCCCGAGTGGCCCCTAACGTCCCGAGAGATGTCCCACCCCTATTTTTGGCTCTATTTTTTAATTTCAAAAGGTGACCCACTTTCAGTAATCGTAGTGTTCGAATCAAGGACGGTTTCGACGTAAATGCAGCCAGTTGGCTGTGGCGGGTAATAAGCTAGCATTTTTTACCGGAAAGTACAGTCATCACTTTGTTGCCCCTCGCAATAACAAGTTTGGCAGGGATGCACAACCTAGAATTAGCTTCTTTTTTTTTTCAACTTTTCTCAATCGCTTGTTGAAAATTGGGCCACTCCCTGTTTTCACCCGATTTGCTCTCGATCTCCGGTGAGCTGTGTCTCGGCAGATTACGGTAGTCATTACCCTAAAAATTTCTTGCTTTTGGGGAAAGTTTTTGTTTGTACATGATCCAAACGCAGTGATGTGATTGCTGCGCCAATTGCTCCAAACTGCGCCAAAGGGCTAACCCTGCTACATCCTGCTACATTTTGCTAAAATATGGGTAATCTGCGCCAAGCCTGCGCCAAAGGACCAGTTTTTGTCGCTTTTAATCCAAAACTAAAGTGAGAACCGTAATTGAGCACGCGTGAGTTAGGTGGCGCAAGCGGCCGCCCGACACAAAGTACCCTACATCAATTATTCATCCGGTCTTGCATAATTTTTCCCGCCATGTCTCGTTTCGCGCCCTCGTTATTTCGCGTTTTTCTTTTTTTTTAATTTTTTCAACCATAGACGCGGGCGTGTGCGGGCGCTCCGAAGCTTACGTGATCGGGTACCAGAAATGCCGTCTTGCTATGAAACAAAACCACGTTTTTGCGCGTGCGTGGAGTTATACTGCGTGCCACACGGGCATGGATGCCATTTACAACAAATGACATTTGAGCGGACGGCCAATCAGCGCGCGACACTCCGGGCATAGCGCATTCCACGCGCGACAGATTGCGAGCTGATTCGCCGATCACACAAATGTCATTTGTTGTAAATGGCATTCGAGTTGCCCGTGTGGCACGGGTATTACTTTGTGAGCTGAAGCACTCGGCTCCTTTAAGCAACGGCCTTGGGAAAACTATATTTGGTCCCTGCCTGCCAATCACCGTGGTCGCGCCACGTCGGGTGTTGCCGTCCCCACGCCGCTGCGCTTCGCAGTCACCCCAGCAGTCTTGGCCTCTTGTGGCCCAGGCCCCGATGATGCCACCCTGGCTTGCTCCTACTGCTCTGCCAGGGCGTCCGCAGTTTGCCTCCGACACTTTCTCTGGAATTGCCCAAACCTTCAGTACCGCCTCCTCCCCCTGACTCAGGCACGAGGCCTCAACCTGGCCTCCCCTGAGAACTACTACAAATGGACCAGAGTGAACGCGCATGCCGGAGGCCTTTTGGGTTTTATACGGGATGCACAAATAGCGCACCGAATCTAAACAATCAAGCTATGCTTGATGCGCTAATAAAAAAAAAAAAAGGCGCTTTCTAAATTGAAACGTAAGGACCGCCGCATGTTCATCAACATTCCTGTTCTTCTTTAATACGCTACTACAAAAATTCCTCTAGCTCAAAGACTGCTGTGTGAAAGTATAGATTACCTAGGTTTCTCTGGTAGGCTTTCTTTTGAGAGGGACCCCGGTACGTGAAACATCTGCCGCGAAAGAAAGTTGGTGAAAAGAAGTGAACTAAAGCAAAGAAGGCAATTTCTGCACGCTGAACGCGCACAGCGCGCTTGTTTGTCTAAAGTTCAGTCGTTGCACAAAGCGTTCCAAGAACTTTTTGATCCTGGCTTGCAATGTCTTGCATCAATGTGCTCAGATTCTTTTTTTTTTGTGTGTGTTTAGCTTGTACCTTGCCTGCCCGCTTGGCAAGCACGTGCCGCTGGACTGTTTTTAGTCGTATGCTGGACAGTTAAGCATTTCGCATACAATTTTGGGAACCAGTTGGCGACGGAGCAGAGTGCCACGGCTTCGATCGAACAGCCACCTCCCCCTCGCGCTAGAATTTCGCATTGCACTGCAGTAGTTATGTGTTTCATCAGTTGAGACTGCTTTAATTTTTAATGCGAATAGCATTCTTTGGATACTTCACGCACTTTTCGTCTATGTATCTATCTATCTATCTATCTATATATCTATCTGGCTATCTAACCTCTTACGCCGCGGGTCGATAAATAAATAAAAAAGACCGGCGCCGGCGGGGTTCGAACCGTTGACCCTTTGATCAGCAGGCAGACGCGCTAACCACAGAGCTATGAAGGCAGTCATTCAAGGGCACTCTAAACACCTGTTTATATCTTTACCATCGCGCGCGTTCCATGCACGAGGGCTCATTCCCGCTCTCGTGAGGCTTAGCACTGCCCCTAGCTCACCCTCTCCCGCGCTCGGGAGAGGGTGATGTGGGGCCGTGCTCACCCTCACGAGAGCGGAATGAGCCCTCGTGCATGGAACGCGCGCGCACTGTGGCTTGTGACAGCGCTGTAAGGCGCGTCCTATGGTAAAGATATAAACAACCGTTTAGAGTACCGTTGGTTGAGACTAGCTGAGACGCCAGAAAGTCTGGTCGGTACCATTTTGAGTGTTTGTGCGTATGGCGCGTGCTTTGCTCGCCTTCCTAAGTGACACAAACGCACGTGCTGGGCTGCGGAGATCGTGCGCAGGGGCTGTGAAAGTGTCAGCAAATTTAGAATCGCCTCAAGAGTGGGCTGGCGTATCTAGAGTGTGCCGGCCACCTGACGAACGCGCAGCATAACTCCGCACCGTTTGATGCTATTCGCATTAACGTAGATAATCATTCCCAAAGGATGGGTTCTGCTGATTTTTTTATCACTAGTCAACCCACTGCTGTGCTATTTACTACTAAGCTGGTCATTTTCAAATAAATTTTAATATGTGCACTTTGGTTTTTAATTACCTATAGCGGGTACATATATACATATCATTTAACTCAAGCATTGCAAAAGGTGCTATGTCATTGGCATTTCAGTTACACGCTGAAAGACTCCCAGGTGGTCTAACTTCACTATAATTTGTTTATTGCGGCAAGCAAAGTGTCCTTCGCTCGTCCTGCACTTGAAAACAAATATCTTTGTTTTTCTAAGAATATCTGCTCCAGAAGCCACTTTTGCTGCTTCGAAACACTGTTTTAGCTGCTCCAGAAAGCCACTTATTCTGCTCCAAAACACTGTTCTGGCTGCTCCAAAGGCCACTTTTGCTGCTCCAAAACACTATTTTGGCTGCTCCAAAAGGTGCTCCAAAATGGCTTTGGCCAATCACATCACTGCAAACGTACATAGAAGAATGATAACTCTTTATTTTTTTCCGAAAAATGCGTTCATCATAATTGTTGACAAGATGGGAATGGCAGAGAGGAGCTTCAGGCTGTAGCACCTCCTGCGCGAGCTTCCTACTTCTGCCGACGCTTCAGCAGCCAAGCGCAACACAGGGAACGTAGTGCGTGCCAGCAGCCAGGCGTTCGAAGACGTGCCCTGACATTCTCTCAGTGTTGCGACAAGCAAGACAAATAGACGAGTTTGAGCCTTATCCTCTTACGTTTGTCGCTTCACTTTTACCGAGGAATCTCCGCAAGTTTCAGCGTCACCCTTCGTTCTTGCAGGTCCGTCCTCTGCGTTCGGGGTCTCTGGGCGCCGCATCGCTGGGGTCCCCCGTCCTGGGGGCAGGGGCGGACAAGGGTGCAGGCGTGCAGGCGAGCACGCTTCACAGGGTGAGCTCCCCCTTCTGCTTCGGGAAGGGGCAGTGCGGGTCGCAGTTGCGTCGGTAACGGGGCGGCACGCATCGTTTTGCATTCATGCTCTACGTTGATAATGGCAGGCATGGACGGGCAGTCCCAGAAAACGAGGCGTCTGACTTTTTCTTTTTGTGTGCTGCATGGCACGAGCACCGAGCGAGCTTCCGTGGCGACCGTTTCACACCTCGAAACTTTATAATTACTTGGGAACAAGCTCTACTGCCCAAACGGCTTAGGCCCACGAAGCCGCTGCCACCACTTTGGCACACCAGCACTGGCCCTCAGTTTGAAAAGATGGCAAGGGCTAAAAAGAAGAGATTCGGAGAAGTTTGCCATAAAAATTCCTTTTGAAGAGAAATCCTGAGTTACTAGTTAAGTCAAATCTGGTCTGTCGTGCCAGTTTTGAGGCAAATCGATGACCTTGAGAACAAGCGGCAGAGTAGAAAGTGCACGCTGTGAACCTAATAACTGTTGTTTGTGTATGTTTAGACAGCTGGAAGTTAGTCGGCCCGAATGGGTGTCTGGTGTCTCGGCTCTGGGTGAGAAATTTAGCCAGCACAGTATGGCTGCTAGGTGCGGTGCTGCCGGCGCAAAATAATTGGCACGAAACTTAAAGCGCGAGAGATAAGAGATGCAAAAGGACGGAGAAGAGGAAAATAAGCGACGTTTTCGGGCGCACGCCTTACTTGTCGGACAATGCGAAAGCTAAGGGAAGCCAAGGAGAAGAATGCGAGGGCTGTTGCAACGTGACACCAGAAGATAACCAAATAAGAAAAAAAGAAAACCAAAACAGAACAAAAAGGGCACCGCAGCAAATGACAACCAGATGGGGAAACAAAACCCCGTGAAGAGGAAGTCCAGCGAAGCTGGCGCTCTGGTGGGATTCGCTATGTCGGGCTGTGGAGCAGCGGCTGGCGTGTTTTACTTTTGGCGGCATGGCCATTCTCGCTTCTGGGCGCGCCGACGCTCCTCGCATCCCGCGCTCCGCTTTGGAACGCACAACACGGTGCGACCCGTGTAAGTCTCGAAGTCTAACGATAAGGACAGTGGCGCGATCTTCGAAAGGTAGCCGCCGAAGAGCGCGGCATTGCGCAATGTCGTGGGGGAGAGAGACGCCACGCGTGAGGACAGCACGGTGTGCGGCGCCGGCGTCTGCAGCATTAACTGTTCTAAAGCAAAGCCTAAAACAAATGGCATCTTGCATGTGCGGTCGTCAACGCTTTATTTTGGTTATTTACTTCGAATCTTTTATACAAAGAAGGCGTGCGCGTGCGGCTGCCGGCGTCTGCAGCAGTAACTGTTTTGAACACGTGCTATACGTGCAGCTGTGTAAGCAAGTGTTCTTTCAAACCTGCTGGCATACATGCGAAATAGGAAGACGAGTGCTCGCATTGCCTAGACGGAGCGTTGAAAAAAATCTATCTTGGCAGAGCGGCACACACCAAACAAGATAAGCATAAAAAAATAAAAATGGTATGCAAGTGTTGCGTTAGTGCTGCTTTCCGCCAACGCCAGTGCGGCACTGTGTCAGTTTTGGGTTTGAATTATTTGTAGTGTGCGACCTTGTGTCTAGATGGCGCTACGTGGCTAGGTTGCTGCATACAGGCTTTCTACACAGCAACATGGTCACGTAGCGCCATATAGACACGAGGTTGCAGATTAACAAATTACTTGTATGCAAAATTGAGAATGCCCGCTGGCGGTAGGTACGGAGGCAGGACGGTGGCGGTTTCCATTGTCGCCACTGCCGAGTAGGTATTTCTTTTCTCGATGTGCGTACACTTGAGAGCCAAAATTTACGTGAAGTCAATTACTTTTCATCTAGAAAATGAGGAATACCGGTGATTTTTGCTTTGTGGGGGTGTGACATTGCTTTGTTAAAACAGAAATATTTGTTAAACTGGGATTCGTCTGAGTAGTCGGAGAAACACATTGATTACATAGGCGAATGGCCGGAACTTAATTTTACTTTGTTAAACGGGCCTTTTCGTAGTAGGGCGTTAGTTATAAAAGCGTTTGACTGTACCTCGTAAGTCAACGAGAGTGCAACGAGACTAATATTTCTGGAAAATGTAAACTACAACTTTTTTTAGGATTACGCTAAATTATAAGGACGGTCTCATTGCCCTTTCTACCGATTGTAGAACATGCCGATATACTTTGTGCTATATATTTTTAGGCAGGTATCACGAAGCAGTTGGGCAGAAACATTTAGTGACGATGTTTAGATTTTCCCGAAAACTGTAATAGATTTCTCAAAATTTCTTGAAAACTGTAATAATAGTAAGGTTACGTTTGCGTTAGTACAGAAAATTCCAGGATATAAGTATTTAATACAAGTTAGACGAGAAACAACGAAAGAAATGTTTGAAACCAGGGCTGTTTCCTCGACACGCTCGACCACCGATCACCCTTTTGCGAGCCCGACGTGCCCCCCATTTGTGATAGTCAGAAGTGACCGTGCATCCGTACGCTTCTCCACCCGCAGAACGGTCCCGTGGTCCCCAGCGCCCCTAAGGGGGACACGAGCATCGTGTCTCGGCAACTCCCCACGGCGCTCCCAGGCACGCCGACGTCAGGTGGGTGCGCTTCGACCGTCCTCCTTGGAGGAAACCCGACTCATACCTGCCAACTCTCCCGAATTGTCCGGGAGCCTCCCGAATTTCGATCACATCTCCCGATTGTACGGACGCGACCTCAGATCTCCCAAAAATATCTGCCGTAGTCTTCTTTTTTTTCTTTTTTTTTTTATGATGCTTTATTGCTATAATCATCACGTAGTCATTGCGAGTTACTCGAGAGTAGGTTTAGGTTACTCCGGCGGGTTACCACGTGACAACTCAGAGCAGTAGCGTAAAACGAGTGGTAGATTTTCAAACACCAAGGTACGAAACCTCTACTCCTGAAGTTAGAGCGCATTTTGGAACACGGCTTATATGACCATGGGTGCGCTAGGCTTCAGTTGGCTTTGTCAGCTCGTCGAGTGAGGTGCGGAACGCCGAACTACTCTTCATGTTTCCCCGAGTTTAGTTGGAACCACTGATCTGTTGGAACGATCGATGGCACATTCAAAAGCCCAAGAAGAAGTACTTGCAAGTATTTCTGAGATCATATGCGACTGAGTTTCTGTGCTTTGTCGCTTCGCGGAAAGCTGACAAGTATGGATTCTGTACCGTGTGCGCCTGTGATGTGTGAGCGTTTCGCACAGCGGCAAGCTTGACATCAAGATACACATCGCTTCACGAAAGCATCAGAACCATGCTCGTGCCGTAGAAGGGCAGGGCACCACCGGCAGTTTACTCCAAAACAACTGCGAAGACAGTGTGATTCGTGCACAGTACCTCTTCACAAGGTTTCTTGTCAAACTAAAAAAAAACATAATAGTTTCAACCCCCCCTTGCCTCGCGCTGGCGGTCTCCCGAATTGTTATGTTGCTAGGTTGGCAGGTATGCCGACTTCTCCACTCTCTTTCCACGCTGTTTGCACTCGTCCGTCGTGTGGCGCTTTCGCCCGTAGAGCGGCGGCAGAGAATCGAGGTGCGTGACGTTTTGACATCCCGCGGGCTCGGTCGGTCGAGTTGCGAACGCTATTGGGAAGTCTCCGTAATGGCCGCTGCGACCGCAAGAATGGCAACCGGCGACCCTTTTCCGAATTTTAATCTGGCCACTCTGGTCGCCGTCTGAAAGCTTACATTTAACTTGCATTCTACAACCAAACCCGAAAGCTTAGCATTTAAATACCTACACACTAGTGATGTGGCTGAGCAGACTACTTCAGTGGAAAAGGGAGTGAAAGAGGTGGAAAAAGAAATGTGGGAAGTAAGAAGGCAGGAAAATTCAGCTCTAACAATGTACAGGACATAAAAACAGGACATAAGAAAAGAAAAATGTGTTTGACAATTCACTGGGAAATTCTTTACTGTTCGAGGCGAGAACGGGAGTTTTGAAGTCGAGGACATATGGGGCGAAATTTCAGGAGGCACACATTCTGTGCCGTCTGCCATAATGAGAGCAAGACACTAGAGCGCTTGGTTTTAAGTGCACGGGGCTTTGCCTTGCCCTTCCTGAAGGGGTAACGGATTTGGCCGGGGTTTTGCTGGCGACAATGGAAGTACGGAAGAGAAAAGGATTACAGTCACAAAGAGGCAATTAGAAGATTGGTGGAATATTGTCTAGGAAAAATTCAATAATGCACAACTAACTAGTACTGCTGGAGACAAGCGGGACAGAGGAAACTTGGGACTCCCTCCCATGTGGCTCCGGCCCAAAGTCTCAACCCTGTTCCCCAGTGAGTCCGGTGGTGGGGTAACGCCGAGAAGGTTTGAACAGAGGAAAATTGGCGACCCCTCGCCAGGGGCAAGAGGCGGGGTTGATGTTCTTCAGTTTTTTGGCCCGATCCCCTAAAGGTCTTTTCTAGTAATATCCCACACTGCCTTGGGATAGTTAAAGGGATACTACAACGAAATTTCGGCGCTTATTTTATGGTCTATATGTGTTCAAAGGAGCAGTATCACATCGAACACACCAATATCTTGTTAAAAAAGTCACGAAAAGGAATTTTAAAACGAATTAAACGATTAGCAAAGAGCACCTGGTGGATGTCGCTAACGCCTCGTTTGTAATGCCCGTCTAGGAACCTTGACAGGTAGTGACGATGGTTGTCTCGCCTCCGGCCACGACGAGAGAAGAGGGGAAGGAGGAACTCCCGTCTTCCCGAGAATCCCTTTTGTGTGTTCCAGAAGTAGCTATTGTCCCCTACAAGATTATAAAAGATTAACCCGTCACTCAAAATTCGTACAAAAGCAGCCAGCTTCGGTGGCTGGAACGACTAGGCCATCCCCTCGACGTCAGCCTCGCCGTAGCTTTGCTCGTCCCGAGACGACCTACGTCACGATTGCGTCGGATGTCACGTGCTCTAAGCTGGGCCTTCTCCGAGCGCTTGCTAGAGTGGGCCGTTTATAACAAAAAATACAGCCACCAGGCTCAAAATACAAACGTGCGATTGTCATTTACGGATATTGTGGATCATATTCAACCTATTTTTGAACACGACGGATATATTTCAAATTTCGTTGACGTATCCCTTAAGGGGAAAAAATTGGCTTAGAAGGGCGGGGAGGAGCCATATGTTTGTCTTTTTAGACTTGGGCTAGGTGGCGCAAGCTACCACCCATTACAAAGGGTAGAGCCTTTAACATCCATCCAACCATCCATCTTAGTGTACCCGATGCCGTGGCTACGTCTTCGCAGGTGCACTGGCTTCGACGCTGGCCGTGGCCAATGGTGGCGTGGGCGCGGCGGCTTCGCCGGGGGCATTGCAGAAGCGCGGGGCAGCTGCTACCAGCCGTCGCCTGTGCTGAAGCGGCTGGCGGCGGGGGCCCTGTCGACGGCCCAGGCCCAGCCCACCCACGCCCCCCACTCCCTCTCGCTGGACACCATCGTCAAGGAGTACCTCCGGCAGCAGCACGCCCTCTGCAAGAACCCCGTCGTGGCCTGCTCCCCCTTCGAGCTCTTCGTGTGAGTGACACCCCCCCCACCAACAGAGCTCTTTCTCACTACACTCCTTCGTCCACCGCTGATCCGACGGTTTGTGGACACAACTACAATTCCTGGATGGCGTCTCCAGCTGCCGTGTTTGCCGCATCCCTCAAAAGTGGTCCCTCGAATTTCGCTCGACGACGCCGCAGCCACAATGCCGCGACGTCCCACGCGCGTGGCACGGGCCCAGCTTTTATTTTGGTGCGTTTTGTCTATCTCAGAGTTTATTTGATGCGATCGACACAAGTTTAAATTTCAACACCCGCTCACGTAGGTCCCCCGTGAACCGAGGGGCTTCCGTGTCCGAGACTGCCGTCGTGGCCGGGCCTCGTAATTCTTGGACCTTTCTTGCCCTCTCTGCTTTTTACGGTGGTAACTGTTAAGGGCTCTTCCTCCGCTAAGTGACGTCCGTCGTCGCTGTAGTCATCATCGCAGGGTGTATGATGTCTGTCGTCAATATCGTCAAATGCTCGAAAAGATTGCCCGCCGCCGCAGCTGCTCTTAAGATTCTATCCTGGGTCCGCCGCGTCTAAAGCGTGGACATTACCACAGAGCTAGTGCCACAGCGTTGACGGTCTTTGTTTTGGGGTTTACATAGGCACACGTGCGCACATAGGTCTCGTGTAGCACTCCGCTAGATGGTGACAGTTGCTACAACGTTGCGGTAGAAAATTCTTTATCGTTCTTAATTCCAGGTTTATTCGAAGTTAATTGTTAAAATCAAAAGCTTCGATCTAGGGGCGCGAGCCGCGATCCAATTAAATGGGTTCAACGGTATCCAACCATCCAGTGCCATCTAGTAACAGGCCTGCAGCATCACGTAGTCCTTGGTGAATCACCAAGGCAGCCCAAGTGGCAAACATGCCGAGCTTGAGTCGCCATTCGTCGCTGGGAAAACTGACAGGTGCATGCTCGTGAGAACGAAGCCAGTTGAGACCCCACAATGCGCGAACGCAATGCCAATGCCCAACACTACCTCACCATAGAGTGTCGCAGCTATCGCCGTAACTGCCATGGTTTCAAACAGGTCTGCTCATTTTTGAAGCTGCAGCGAGGGCCCACGATGGGATGGGGAGAAACGCTCGCTTTCGGAAAGCGTTGTTATACAAGGAAAGGTTTGGCGTGTCACCTGCTTGAACATTCAACATCTGCCGCACATGTAACACTACATTCACCAACAATGTGAGAACGGCAGGGCATTTCGCGTGTGAAACATGTGTCGCGTTGTCATGCCATGTCACGTCACGTCGTGCAGGCCTCATCGCTGTCCCGAGCCGCAGTACCGGAACTCTGCACCCATCAGCATGCCGTCGCGGTTACAGCGAAGCCAGGTTTTCCCACCGGGCCGGCGGATTCGACGGCGCCAAGCTCCATCGCAAGTTCATCTACAGCCGGTGAGTCTGCCATGCATCTGTGCTCTCGGTTTCACATAGTTTTCGAGGGCCGAGATGTTGCTCCAATATCGAGAGGTGAATTGTAATGTACACTTTAAAAATACGTACTCAAAAAATTGTAATTTTCTTTTTTTTTTAGTTTTTTTTAACTTTTTGTGCTATCCCAATGAGACATGGCACCCCCCATTTTTTTTAATGAATTTCAGGCAATAGGGGTGTGGGCGATGACTCGTGATATTACGGTATGAATATTAAGCTTCCCATCTGACCCCAGAAAGGTTCTCAGCTCTGGAATGCATCGAAATCTCAACCGGGAGTATAACTTTTGCTTTTTTAGATCAACAAGATGACCACATTTCTCTCCGTTTATTTTGAGACATTTTTGCTATACTGATTCAGCGCCGTCTGCTTCCCTCCGATGCGAACAGGTTTCGTCCCGTGCGAACGTTCAGAGACCCGGATGGATCCAGCAATTACTCGTGCTGTGCATTTTCGGTATGTTTTGCCCCAATTTCACTTTTGAAAGTTTGCATTCTAACCAGTGATAACATGCTGCACGTTTGTTGCTAGAAAAACAGCGTTGCTGCTTACACGAGACAGAATCGTAAAGAAGTTTCTGCATGCTCCTCTGGGGTCTGATTTTGGTCCCTGGTTAGAGAGAGTTTTCTTGTCTTCCAAATGGGTGCTTCGCAGCTTTTTGCTGGACGAGCGTTGCCGTCCAACGAGATTTCTTTTTACCCATTTGCGATTTCACGATCGGACAGTATTTGGGTGAGAACTTCCAGCTAGAACACGGACGGCGAGAGGTGTGTCACGGCCTCCGACACGCCTGTTCCGGGTACTCCTTTGTCCGCCGGCTGATTCTAATCAGTGTGCGGCGGCAGAGCGGCTCGAAATTTGCAACGTGAAAAGGCAGCCAATAACAATTTGAGCTTGCATCCGGTATCGCTCGCCACGGCACTTGGTTTGTGGCAGATGCACAAGCTTTTCCGGATCCGTTAGCAGACGGCGTGAAGGCGTTTTCCTGTTTTATTTATGTCTGCAAACTATGTTCCATAACAGACGAACCTCGCTCTCCACTCGCATTGTAGACCCCGACAGAATGAGAACAGCAGGGAGGTTTTCAGCTGTTGTGCTTCCAGCTCAGGCTTCCTATTTTCGATAGCACTTCGCCGTCTCGTGAGCTTCGAGCGTTCTTCCTGCCATTCTGTCGGTGGCCTTAGCAGACAAACCGTCTGGTAACGAGAAGGAAACAGAAAATAATATTATACACGCTTTATCATGCTGACAAAGACTGGTAAGCACAGAATGTGCGATAGACCTTCCTGGGAAGAAGGGCGTCTGAACTGCACATCCTACCGGGGATTCGGTCTCAGTTCTGACACGTGCCGCGAGATGGCACTGCACGACAAGAAAAGTCGCAAAGAGTGCCACCGCGAAGCGTGCGCTTCGCGCGCCACGCAAATGAGTTTGTTTTTGTGTGCTCCGGCAACCAACACTGGATAGCTCGGTTTTCGAAACACTTGGCTTGCAGTCTCAAGGTGGTGAGTTCAAATCCTGCTGTGTGTCTGAAGTCTTTTTATAGGGTTCCCTTTGGACGTAACACTTTTCGGTGTCTGTTTCTTGTTACAGCCTTACGTTACGGAACTCCATGAAAATCGGCTGATAAAACGCATTCTGCGTTAATAATGGTTGGGGAGTTGCGAGAGCCGAACTAGATCTCACTCTCACGGTGATTGAAATCAAACTTCTGGGGAGCTACTTCCTCTCCCTTGCGCAGGGTTGCATCATGGAGAAACTACAGTCGGTGGGGCCAGCATGCCTAAAGCAGGAGACACATGAGCGATGAAAATGGGCGCCCCACGGCACTATCATAGCAGTCGGTGCTGGCGTCCCTACGTCACTTCCGTGCAGCGCTGTGGCACTTGGATCTGGTCGATACAAATAAAGCCGCGAAGTGCGCCTGTGGTGCACCTAGTGCCAAGTGCTGCAAGGCACACAGTTTCACCGCTCATGTGTTCCAAGCTTAAATTAAATTCTCTCTTCCATCTGGTCAGAAAGTATTGACAGTGCAAGATCACAGTAACCCTTTTTGAGAACCGTTTTATTGGTCATCAGCTGTTACACTATTTTAGAAATTGCACGAGAGTGTGCATTGTGGTCTGTGCTATCATCAATTTTGTGTGCAAAAATTTTGTACCCTTGTCTTGATGCAGGCCGAGTCGCAGTACCTTCTTCTGGGAACCCTTGTTGGGGAGCTTCATGTCTACAACCTTTACAGTGGCGTGGTGAGCTCTTTTCCTAACTCGTTTATCATCGATGTCAAGTTAGCCAATGTGCCTTCGACAGTGCAAAGATATGCCGCAGCTGAACAGCAAGCTCTGGTCTGGGGATCTTAAAGGGAAGCTGAAGCGGTTTTGTATTTGAGGACACACACTTCAGTCGTCTTCATATGACCTCAAGAATCATGAATATCGAAATTATTTTTTTAAATTTGATGCATGGAGGCTGCAGAAAATCATTTCGAAGTACCGCTGAAGGCCCTCCTTCTTAGAGCGTGACGTCACAAAGGAGTTTTTGGAATTTCCGCTCGCACATCTTCAGTGCCTATCAAAGCTGTGCACGCGCACTCTTGGTATTTTTGGAAAAGGCAGAAAAACACGTCATGACTGGTAGCAGTGCGGGGGAATATACCTGGCAAGCTTGCAATTGCATGCGCGGCCCTCGAGCGACACGCGCTTGGCGACTGAAAGATCCTCTTATGACGTCACGACTGGTTGGAGGTTTTTTTGTGTTTAGTTGCATTTTCGGGGAAACGAACGTGATATTCAGATTCACGAGACAAAACTATGCTGGGATCAGCCTCTGTCTCATTTTCTGAAAGAAGTGTTTCACCTTCCCTTTAAAAGGTGAATGTTACCTAGAGTTTAGGGATTGTGGGAAAACAAATTCTCTTGCATCCCTAGATTCTAAGGAGCATAATTTTTTACGGTCCCCAAATTTAGGAAAGCTTCTTTTTCAAGATTTAGAGACACCTGGAATGAGGGAAAACCTGCTTTTCCGAAACTCTCTAGGAACGTGCTTTTTTTGGTTGCACAACCAGAAAGACAGTTGAGAATCAACTGGCAATTAATAATTTACACAAATAGTGTCACACTTTGTCTGTATAACTGACATATGCTAGGGTTTTGTTTTAAGCTGGTGACCAGACCAAACGCCAGCTTAGCGAGCGATTTTGTTTTCTTCAAAATTCACTGGGCATGCTCATTCTTATCTCGGTGAGAAATCTGAACACGGGTCTTGGCTTTCGTCCTCGCAGGAAGAAGCAACCTACTCGTGCCACGAGTCTGAACTCACCCACTGCCAACCTTCCAAGGTAGGTCTTGTGTCTTTCTACATAAAGCACAAAGCTCATGGAGCAGTTTTTCTGAAACTGTGGGTCGCGGCCCCTAGACGGGTCTCGAAACATTCAAGCAGCTCAAGAACTAAACAAATCGCAAACTTGACTTCTCTGTCGTGGCATCATAGAAAACAAAGCAGAGTTTGCAGGTCAACATCCATCGAGCGGAAACTGAGGGCTGCCGTCTCCAAACTCGCACTTCGTTTTGAGAAACTGTACTCGAAAAAACAAACTCTAGCCATTAGAAACGAACACCCTGCCAGCCTGTGTTTTCTTCTTTTTTTTTTTATGTTTTTTTAGCCCAGCTGATTCAATTTGTCTGTAATTAGCTGTCAAATAAAGTTTTAGCATCAATTTTGTGTGCATTGAAATCAAATATCTGTAAACAACTTCTTTTTCGCAATTTAGGTCGAAGCTGAAGTTTTAGAATAATTTACGGGTTCTAATTTTCGCGACACTGGTGGGATCTCAATATAGATTTCAATGTGTGTACATTTTCCCAGAATTGTTCGCGGTACCTAATTTTCGCGAATTGTAGGCGATTTGCGAAATTCGCTAAGGTCCTCGCAAAAATAAAGTTTAACAGTGGGTTGTGGCATCTTAAAATGCTGAGAGAGTGGGGTAGGGCGGTGGGGTGTGACACATTATTTTATACATTGGTGGATCGCATTGTTGCAATGTGTAAAAAGTACTGTCTTGGAGCATGAGCTCGAGAACTTCGTGGCTTTCGAAGCTTTGGGGCACATCTTTTGTCGCTAGAGTTGCTCCGAGGATAGTAGCCTACCAGCGAATGATGCTGGTGCGCTGCGCTATGACTTGGGCTAAGTTGCCCGGCTTTCGTCTAGGACGGAAAATTCTTGCTCACGTCGTCTGCCTGGAGGAGGCCCCTGTCTTCCCTGTGGAGCTTCGTGGACGTCTTCGACATGAAGTGAGTGGAGGGCACATTCTGCGACGCGTTCCGCAAGGGCCGGTGGGTACACGTGGGGCTTTCAGGCTGGCTCTGGTTAGATCACGTTTCATTTGGGTTAGTTCGGGCCTCAGGCACTGCTAGGCTGGTTTGGTTGGGCGAGACGGGCCAAACTAAGCCGGATTTTGAAAAGTAGCGACAGAATTGGTTCGTGTCTTTTTAAGTTTGAAAACAATTAGATTGCTTCGACTAGATTTTTATGAACCTGGGTTAGGCTGGGTCGGATAGGTGGGTTCTGTAAACGTATGGTTTGTTTAAATCGGGTTGCATTAAAGTTTGGTTCGAAAGACAAAAATATGTGCGGTAAAGTATATAAAAAAAAAAAAAAAAAAAGATGCTCGGGGGTTTGGCGGTTTAGTTGGGCTTGACTAAAGTGCGTGGAATGCACCTCCAACTGGTGCATTTAACACCATATATCTACACATCAGAATTCTCTCTAGTGGCCACCGAACTGTCGAAAGAAGCCGTCTGGTAATTCTATGAGTCGTCGCGATCCAGTGGTCGCTTGTAATGGGGGTGCCAGCGATGAAGACGAGTAGATGCCGACTTCATTTGCATTGTGGCATCTCGGCTGGCCGACGGGCCGGCCGCAGAGCAAGGTACGGCAGAAGAGGCATCTGCCGTATCCATCCCCACTGATGTGCCATCACAAGGATCATGGTACACTGCAGTATTGTGCATTTGCGACGTCACTGGCCGGAAATTGGGGAGACAGAGTGGACGCACGAGTCAGATCTGCATTCTAAGCACCACGGGGACACTGAGGCCAATGAATTGGGCCGCCCAATTCATTGGTTTAGTATCCTTCTCTTTCCTCTTAATTTTGATGAAATCATGTGGTCATGAGGTTGCCACTTGTCTTTTGTTGGGTTTCTTATTTGCTGTCTTGCGTTGTATGTGGTGAATTATGTAATTATGCCCACTCTGCCGTAATGCCCAGTGTGCGATGTAGTTAACAAATGAATGAATATATAGGTGGGGTTTGTCAAGGAAGGTTTTGGCTCAGTGGCTTTTGACAGACTTGCTTGGCTTTCGTTTAGTGTCGCAGACTAGCTGGGCTTTGATTCAGTGACAAGGACTATACTCAGATTCATCTCACGACGTACCACGGTGGATGTTATGAGCCATGTTGCCCAATCCAGTGCTTTCATGCACCGCAAACCGTAAGGTCACGTGACACATTCCAAGCTAAGCGTAAATTCCGGCGGCTGGTAGCGTCAGTCGTGGTACGTCGTAGGGTGAAATGTAGTAGGGGTGGGCTCTGGTTTCGTGTTGGAGACTGTACCCCGTTTGACTTTATGACGGACTGCGGGGGACATCTATGAGCCATCAAAATCCGTCCCGTGTGAACGCCACATAACCTCGAAGAGGGTGTGGTGTCATGTTATACAAATTTACGTTGCTGGAATGGCTCGTAGTGTTCGCTGCAGTTCATTGTAAGGTAAAATGGAGAACGGGTAGCCTTTGGTATAGTGTCGCAGACCGGTAACAAAGACTAACAGATTCCAAACAAAGAAAACCGGTCAATCTGGGTCAGTGTGGTGGGAGCGCACAGAGATGGGAAGAGTCCGACAGCAGGCGCCAGTGACTCCCGCCGCAGGCTCTCGTTTGACGAGGACTACTACGTGGAGTTCAGCAAGCAGTCCCTGGACCGGGTGCTGGGCACCAAGTACGAGACGGCCCACGTTTACGACACGGCCACAGGGGCCCTGCTGTCCACCCTGCGGGACGCCGACCTGTCCAACCACTACACCCGCAACCGGGCCACCTTCGACCCCACCGATGACCTGGTGCTCTCGGATGGGGTGCTCTGGGACGTGCGGACGGCCGCCCCGCTGCACAAGTTTGACAAGTTCAACCCTCACGTCAACGGGGTCTTCCACCCAAACGGGCTCGAGGTTCGTCCCTCTCCCACATTCGGAAAAAGCATATTCGTCGAAGGTCCCAGAGAAGGACGCTCTTCTTGAATTTTAGGTGTCGGAATCCTGAAAAGGAGAATGTTCTGTAGAATTTAGGAACCCTGGGAAGGAGTGTTCCCCAGAATCTGGAGGTGTTAGGGAATTCGATTTTGACTGTCTTTAAGTTCTAGGAAACATCGTTTTGGGCTGCCCAGACACCCTAGATTAAGGGACTTGAAGGACACTCTTTCCTAATTCGAGGGGAATCATGTTCCCTAGAATTTAAGGAATCTGGTTTTCCCACAATTCCAAAGTTCGAGGGAACATTCCCGTTTTGGGATCCCGAGACACCTTGAATTGAGGGATAGTTCCGGCCCATGGATCACCTCCTGTTGGCGGGTTCGAGTCTTGGCAGTGGTATCCGCAATTTGACAAAAGCTTATGTTTCGACTGCACTTCAAAAGGTTCTCCTCTATGTTCTAAATTAGTTGTTAGTCCTTTGCGGGGTCATCTGAGCTTCCCTTGGTTGGTTTGGTTTTCCTTTCCGGAAATTTATAGGTTTCTGAAAAGGGGAGCAAGCCTGTTTGGTATTCTGTGTGGACATTGCTTATTGATTTGTGTGTCGGGTTACTTGGCGCTCAGGTGAACCGTGACTTCACCCACTGTAGGCTGATGTTGTTGTTTTTTTTTCATCTCTTTAAAAGAAAATTTGACGAAGGTTTTGGTTGAAGGCCTTACAATGACTGTCTGTTGTTCCTTCCTCTTAGTGCTGTTATAGTGAAACCCGTTTAGAACGAACCCACGTACAGCGAATTATTGTCGATATCAAACTCATGAAAAATTTAACCAAAAATGCATGTAAAAAGTATGTTTTATAACGAACAACATATTGGCTATACCGAACTTTCCCCCCCCTGGAAGGCTTCCCAAAACGCGCAAATACTTGTCTTCTAGCCTGTCCCTTCCCCCAAAAAAAGAAGTAGGAAAGAAAGAAAATTCCAAAAGCTTGGGTTGCGAACAAAATTGAGCGAAGAGAAACGATTTAGAAGGGAGGAAAAGTAAAGAGAAAAAAAAAAACTGCATGCACGTTCAGAGAAAAAAGCTAGTATGCATGCCCAAAGGCGTTTTGTTCACAAGAGAAGTGATTCAAAAAGGAAGATATATAAGCTAAAAAAAAAATCTTTTCCAGCCGTGTTGTTACAAGACGGAAGTGAAGAAATGAGAAAGAAAGAGAGCTGTCGCTCTACAACGAACCTCATTGTGAAAGTTCGACTGTAATCGTTCTTCTAGCTATATCGAACTACTTGCTATATCGAACTGATCGTAGCGTTTTCTGCTGTTCGTTATAAACTGGTTTGACTGTAGAGGTGCAAAAGACATCGTCATAGTAGCAGCATTTCCCGACTCAAACCCTTTTGAATCCGTGAACACTAAATGAATGGCATTTGGGTGATTGCAGGTAATCGAGACCTTTTCTCTACTGACTGATGGCTAGTTCATGGTTAGAACGGTTGATAGAGCGCTCTGTAGTCTTGGAAAAATCCTAGGCTTGAATTCTGTACCAGGCGGATATTTATTGCGGAAGACGTTTTAGAGCTGGCTTCTATGTCTCGGGACGTCTCAAAGGTTGTAACAAATTACACGATCTTCCCGAGGGGAACTATGGGGTGATGCGGAGCATCGTGTTGGTTCCGAGGAAAGAGTCAGTTGCGTGCTGACGTCGAGAGATGGCGCCACCGACTGCCCTAGCGTGTAATCTCCTACGCGAGCCTTCGTCGCGGCCCGCGGCAGAGAAACTTGGAACGCCTGCGCCGCTCGCCGTTTATTTTTTTTCACACTTAAAGGAGAGAGACTAGAGGAGGAGAGTTGCGCGTGCGCGCGCGGTGTGAGTAGAAGCAAACGCACGCGCAGTGCACGCAGCTGGTAGAGAGGGCGGAGAGAGTAACGTAGCAGCTGTTGGAGAGAGGGAGGAGGAGAGTTCGCGCGTGGCGTAGTGTTGAGTGCGGACTACAAGGCCGCAGGACATAGACCGAGCAAGAGATGCTACGCATCTAAAAGACATAACACGGCCAGATTTATTTGCAAAAATCACTTTGTCCCTTTCCGGAGTTGAACCAAAGAACCCTCCTTTGTAGTCTTGGGCTATCAGAGCAGCTTAAAGAAAAGTGATATTTGAGCTGCAATATATCTACTCGTGTATTAAAGGAATAGACCCTTTTCAAAAGTCTGAACCATCTAGGGACAGTCTTAAAAGCTCCAATATTTTTGCACTAACGGCGATGATAGGAAAACGAGATCGCCTAACTTTGAGGCACCTTTCACTTCGTGAGTCGAAGGTGACGTGCAAGGACCAACTTCCTGAAATCAATTCCCCACTTTCTTCCCTACACTTTGGAAGACCATCGCTTTTCCTGGTGCGGAGAAGCCGCGCTAATGCCACCATTAGAGTGTCTGGTTTGGCTGGATGGGGTGGGGAGACCGACTTTTGAAGAGGGCCTGTGCGTCTATGCTGGTCAAAACCTATAAACTAAGTTCATTGTAACACGGCCATAGGGGAGGAGCCATAACTTCACAAGCACCCAACTTCATTGGGAGGCATCTTCACAGTGACATCTACAGTTCACGGCACTTGTTAAAGGGCCCCTGAAGACAAAAAGTGTTTTTTAAAACAGTCTGGTTGGGACACACGTGTCAAAAAATAAATTTTACGCTAAAAAAAATTTTTTTAGAGCAATATTCACGGCGGGGCATTTATTTGAAATTTTGCGCGGAAATTCCAGGTCATTCAGCTCGGCTTCTGATTGGTAACGATAGTCATTCAAATCAGCTTCTCATTGGCCAATAGAATGAGTGACAGCTTTGATGTTGGTTATAAAATCTTCGTGATCTCTTGAAATCGTCTCTTGAATTACATATTTTTAGGTTTAAGAAACAATCCACCGAATAGAACGCCGTAATTGTTTACAAACGTTTTACAAAATCGTCACTTCCGTTCGGGTAAAACAACAAACGCAACAAACAAGCTTCTGCCATTTGGTTTTTCTGTCATGGTCGCCGTCTGCAACGCGAACCGTGTCCTTGGGTGGTTTTATAGTTTTGTCAGCGTTTATATGTGAAGACCTACCAAGAGGGCTTGTTGCTTGTGTTAGTTAGTCATGGCCGATACACGTGACGGACTGATCCGCGGACGGTGACGACGTGTCTGGTTCGTCTGTCTCCCAGAGCGCATCCACACGACGGAGACGAGCAGAGGCAGACGAAAGCGAGGACGGACCGAACCTGGTCGCCGCCCCACAGTGCCGCGAAACTCCAGCATCGCACCGTGGCACCGTTGTCCGAGAGAGAAATCGACGTTCGCGCTACGCGAGAGTAATGAATCGACGCCGCTGTTACGTACAGATCGAGACAAACACCGTGATAGGCTCGCGCAGGCGGCCACCAGCTTTACTAACCCAAAGCATGAGAGTGACACAGACATGGTCCTGCTCGAGAAGGGTTCCGCGTAGAAGCGACCAAGTTCTGGGCCTCCGCGAAGGGGCGTTTGGAGATGCCTTCACGCACCTCGTGCTCGTGCACAACACCCAAGTTCACCATAGCCACAAGAGAGGTCTTGCTGCGGTGAAATCCTGATTGGACGGGCAGAATCATCCTTGGCGTGCTGAGAGCGAACTTTTGGCGGGAGCTTCTTGGCCAGCGGAACCCGGAGGAGTACAGGAACCTGCGTCAGCGCTCAGCCGGGACAAAGTCTCTGCAGTTCCTTTCACACGATGGAGCGAAGGAGCGCCCGACAAAATAAACCAGAGCGCAGGACAAAACAACAGCAATGCGCCCGGTTGTTCATCGCCCAGAAAACAAATGCACGGTTGCCAAAGACTAAACGCAGTTTGGAGTCAGTCTCACGCTAAACTCCTTGCGTAGGAAGGCGACTTGACTTTATCAGTCTGCGGCGTCCCGCAGACAAGCGCGTGATTGCAGGAACCGGTGACGTGCCGATCGGTCAGTGGCACGCTGCCTGAGGCAAGAAAATCTGATTCAGTCCGTCGTGGTGAATCGGCTGTACGACGCGATACGAACGTGTGCCCAGCAGACACAGGAAGTAGCAATGGCTCTCGCACGGGCGCAGCCAAGGCAATAGCCGGCCAGAGCAGCCAGAGCCGAGCAAGCCGTTCGGGGGGGGGGGGGGTGCGCGTGTGCGTGACGGGCGCGTCCGAACTGGCCGGGGCGGAGAGCGCCGGGCTCGCGCTTGTGCCCGGACTGCAGGAGGCGAAAACGTGGAAAAGAGGTGACGACCGACTAAATTCGTCTAGCGCGGGCAATATTGCTTCTTAAAAATTTTTTTTTTTCGCGTATAAATTTATTTTTTGACACGTGTTTTAACCAGATTCTGTTTAAAAAAAACTTTTTTTGTCTTCAGGGGCTCCTCGAAACTGCGTTGCGTGAGGCCGAGGAAGTCCCCCAGAGGGGAATCTGGGGAGCATGCGCAACGTCAACTGTGGCATAATTTTTCAGGAAGAAACAAGCATGGAGATGCACATGAAATTAAGAAAACTTCATATTCCAAATAAATAAATAACATACGTCACTTTTATCATAAATAGTTTGCGTTTGATTTGCAATGCTGGAACGGGCGTTTGAGGTTCGTGCCGTTCCCGCTTGCAGTCGTTTGTCTCTTGCGACGATGGCGGACACCAGCGGCCGTGCTTCAACTTTGGCGGCAAAGCGTAAAGCAAGGTGCTCGCTGCTCGGACTGATGGACTCGACTATGCTTATTGCAGTTAAGTGTTTGCAAATCGCGATTAGGTGTTTGCAAATCGAGCGGTGGGCCAGGCAGCAACGGAGTCTACGCCCGCTGCTCGAACGGTTATTACACATACCGCTTTATCGGTCGGGTTGAAGATCGGGACGGAGCTTATTGAATAGCCATCTCTGCCGCTCCTTTGTTAAACGGTAGTCTCCAACGAACCTGTCTTTGGAAAGCTCAAAGGCATCGCAGTGCACGTGGAATGTGCAATCGGATTCGCCGACGTAGCAGGAGTGCACGCTCTGGTTTCGCCATCTTTACACAGCTGTAAAAATACAGGACACACACGGGCATGAAAACGCATCCCTTGATCATGCAAGCATAGGGTCTTTATTTTTGTTTTTTTTCACCGTAGGGTTGCTTTTCTTTTTTTACTTATTTTATTTATTTGCATACCTATATCGCCTGAAGAGGCATTATAGTAGGGAGGGGCACATACATAAATTTTGCACACTACAAACACAAGGTGAAACACAATTATTCAAGAAGTAATACACAACGGTAGTTAGAAGTAACATTGAATCATTTGAAAAACAGCTCTGACAATGCCAGTTTCAACAATGAGCAGGTTATTCCAATCTTCAATGGACCGCTAAGAAAAACGAGCATTTGAAAACATCAGTGCTGCTGTGAAATGGACAAATTTATTCTTGAATTATCTCTTCTCTCTGATACATAGGCAGGCTGAAAAAATATACTTTGACCTACTAATTGCACTATTGTTGTAAAACACTTTGTGTAACATTTTGAGATGGAACAATTTCCGTCGTTGACTCAGAGGCATCCAATTTAGAGACGACTTAAGTTCAGTTATGCTGGCTCTGAAATCATAATTACTCGGAATAAATCTCACAGCACGATTCTGCACTTTTTTCAATTTGATCTATCAGGTTCTGACTGAACGGATCCCACATCTCATTGTAGTAGTCGGTGACAGAAACCACATGAGAAAAATATGTCTCCTTCAAAGATGGGGGAGCCATCCTAAAATTAGGTTTAATAAATCCCAGTGACCGGCTTGCTTTCGCTGTAATATAGTCAACATGTTTATTCCATCTTAAATCACACGAAAAAATAACACCCAAATATTTAGCCTCCGATGCCAGTTCAAGTGAAACACCACCGATACTGCAGGATGAAGGAATAAAGTTAGTTTTTTTAGTGAATCTATCGCTAATACATTTAGATATGTTCAGAGGCATGCGCCATTTGATACACCAGTCATCAATTTGATCTAAATCACTTTGAAGAGCGAATACCAGGGTGTCTACCAACCGGGAATTCTCAGGGATTTTGAATAGTCTGGAAAATCTCACGGAAAACTCAGGAATTTGTGCTTCTATCAGGAAATTTTTTTTAATTTTATTTGTTTATTTTTAAAAGTGTTACAGATGGACTTTTACAGTCCAAAATTCTTAGATATCAATGGAATGGGCCAAACGTACAGTCGAGCTCGGTTATATCACACCCGTGTATTTCGAATTATTGTTTATACGAAATCAGCCCAAACATCCCCTAGAAAATCACATTGTTTTTCTGTATCGAACGTCCATAACTCCCACGTGAGGACACTCGATGTAGCGAACGGCAATGTACAGCACGGCCAAGCATCGACCATCTTCGCTTCTCCGGTGCCCCTTTTCGCCCGGAGAAACAAAAATCAAAAAAGAGAATGGCAAAAACAAGAAAGAAGAAAAAAAAAAAAACACTCACGCGCGTAAAATTAAAGAGAAAGATTTTGTCAAGTGGAGTTTGTTGGCAACAAGGGTTGAGCAATCGCACTTTGAACACCTTATCTTTGTTTCCCTTTTTCTTTCCCGCCTATTGCTCCCGTTTTTCTTTTAGAGCGCAGCTCTGAGGCGCCCGTTTCCGGCTTGAGCGGCGTCGCCGTCAGGCGTAACCGTGAGGTCACGTGACTCCCCCCCCCCACCTCACGGGGGGGGGGGAGTCACGTAAATCTCAGTTTTACCTTTTTTAGATTTTATTTGCTATGAATTTTACTAACCACTCTGTTCTGTTTTCTTTTTGAACCTAATAGTAGTTACTCGTTGCCATTAAAACTGTATGATGTCGTTTTTTTTATTTTATAACATACTTTTTAGAGAGTGACAGCATCTGGCGACATGGTGTCAGCCTCATCTTGACCTAAAACAAAGTTCTATGTCACTCAGGGAATTTCGCAAAAAGTACTCAGGAAAACCTGGAAAACTCGGGAATTTGAAAATGTCAACTTGGTAGACACCCTGCAATACTTGAGCATCACAGGTCACATCACTGTACAAAATGCAATCGTCTGCATATACTCGAATATGTGAAGAGACGCCTTCAACTATATCATTAATATATATTAAAAAATTGACCGCATCTCCACGTGGGTGAATGATGTTGATTGGGGCGAAGCTCTGGTGGTGCTTGCCTGTGTAGACGCTGAGCCGCAGCATGCCGAGCCTTTCGTTCGTTTTCATCCATGTCAGAAAGAGAAGTGTGTGGTGTGGAACGTGGTTATATACGCATTTGAGCATTTTGACCGCAGCGCCCTCTCGTCTATAAACATTTGACCGCAGCGGTCTCTCCTGTATAGATGTTGAGTGCATCTCAGGGCCCCTACTCGGTCCTCGGCAGGTCGTGGCCGAGTGGTTAAGGCGGTGGACTAGAAATTCATTGGGGTCTCCCCGCACAGGTTCAAATCCTGTCAACTGCGCAAACATTTTTTTTTCCCCGTTTTTTTTTTTTTTTTTTTTGTTTTATCACTGAGCACGTGAGCTGCACGAGCAGGAGCACGAGCACAAAACACCGGGACATACGCTCGGACATACGGACATGGCTAGCCCCTAAGGAGCTTTGCCTCTATAAAAAGGAGATGGCCAAGTACCGACCCCTGTGGGACTCTGGATGTTATTTCTATATAAGTGGACTGTAAACCGTTAATTAACACGGACTGTTTTCTTGAATTTAGGTAATCGCCAATCCAATTAAAAATTTCCCAAATCTATGTTTAGTTTGTGAAGCTTGTTCATAAGAAGAGCATGGGGAACCATGTCGAAGGCCTTTTTGAAGTCCAGAAAGATACAGTCAGCTTGTTGGTACCTTATCAAAACGATTGTGAAATGTCGTGATAGAACTCGAGCAACTGCGTGGTACAAGAAAGTCCTGTACCATGCAGAAAATCCTTATAAAAGAATTTATAAGACTAAAGTGTTTCATTAGGTTAGTGTAAATAACGTGCTCCATAGTTTTGCAGCACACACTTGTCAGTGAGATGGGCCTGTAGTTTTCTACCAGATTTTTGGGCCAGACTTGTGGACGGGGACAACATAGGCAGATTTCCAGTCCAGAGGCAAGAAGCCACATTTCAACGATACCGTAAACAAAATTACCTAGTAGCTCGAAATTACTTCAGCACAAGACTTCAGGGCAGCATTGGGAATTCCATCGGGGCCAGGTGCTGAACCTTGTCTGATTTTCTTTAGAAGGTTGAAAACACCATGTGTATCAAAATAGATTTCAGGCATAAAATCAGTAGAAACAGGTACTTCTTCGGAATCGCGATAATTCCCCATCACGATATCCGAGAAAACAGACTTGAAGTAATCATTGAAACTTGCAGCCTTTAAAGAGTCATCTCTGAAAGGCTACCCTCGATCAACAGGGAGGGAATTCCAACGGTATCTTCTTTATTAGAGCGAATAAACTTCAGAATTCCTTCGGGTTTTGCCCGAGTTTCACATTTAGTGTTGAAAAGTAGTTTGCCCAAAACAAAGTGATTGCACGTTTAAGGGCGACACCTGTCTCCTTTAGTTTATTGTATGATGCAGAGTCATTATGAGTTCGGTATTGAGTTAGTGCACGTTTATTTTTATTAATAAGTTTCCGTAACTCGGAGTTCATCAATGGTTTATCCTGGCGATGCTTCGAGGTGATAATTTTCGATGGAACGAAAATATCAACCAGAGTCCTTAGTCTATTCCTAAATATGATTCCACAGTAAGTTAATGTCACCTATCACGCTCATGTCCTCAAACTCCTCGTTTCTTCGTGATACGTGAAGAAGAAACCAATTGATAACTTGCCTTCAATACTTTGCACGGAGCCAACCGACGCAGAACGTGCGTTCGTATTCCATGCCCCAACAGATCACCCCAGTAGCCCTAGAGGGCAAAACAATATTCGATGAAAACGGGGTGATGCGAGAAAACTACCTCATTCCGCGTCCGGCGTCGAGTTTTGTGCCCGCGAGTCCACCTGTCCCAAACCCTGTTCCAGAGGCTCGGAAGGAAACCGCCCGCCAAACCAGGGGTTCCCTCTGCGCAGGTGATCTCAACTCGGAGGTGTGGGACCTGCGGACGTTCCGGCTGCTCCACACGGTGCCAACTCTGGACCAGTGCCAGGTGACCTTCAACGGAGCCGGGGACGTCCTGTACGGGGCCGTGCTCACCGAGGACCGACGAGGACTCCGCGCGTCTCTTCAGCTCCTCCTTTCGCACCTTCCATGCCTCGGACTACTCCTCTATAGGTGGGCCCTGGTCCTGCCTTCCTCCGTCGGGGTGTCCCCAACGCGTCATGCCCGCCGCACTCACCGCATCCTCAAACGTGGTCCCTCGACTTTTGCTCATACTTCCTGACTGAACTTCTACGACTGCCCTGGTGGGAACGTCTAACTTTGGGTTCGCTGTCGATGCGCAGGCGGTGTTGGACAGTAATCGCGCCAGTCGGGGAAGCGTTCCGGACACTGTGGTGTGATGGCAGCTACTTTAGTGGGATGGCGCTGGCGAAAAAGCCATTTAGTAAAAACGACCCCTTTGGGCCGTCCGACGCGGGTGGGTGTAGTGGTCTTGCCGCATGGCATTCTAGAAGGGCTACCGAAGCAATGCGACGCGTGACAGTGTGTTGCACGTCTGTTTTGCAGCCACCATCGATATCAAGCGGAACATTTTCGACCTCAAGGCGGACGACTCGGACTACTTCCTCGCCGTCGTAGAGGTCAGTGTCTGCGGCTTCGATCAAATCAGAGTGTCCAAGTGCCCTCGAGGTGGTGGAAGGATCCGTTCTGTGCCTTTTCATTTTGGAAGACCTAATTCTCTACTGCTTGTTTTAATGCAGGATGTGTTTTAGGGCCGATTTTTAGCGTAGAGCGCCGCAAAATGTTACGAAAATGCAACAACACGGCCAGGCATCCGAATGAAAGCCACTCTGTCTTTTGGCGGAAACGAAACTGCAGAGCTCTCACTTCGCAATCTGATACCCTACCTTTGTGCTAGCGAAGCGGCTTCGATAACGTTATCTAGTCGCTATTTGCTCGTGTCTCTGCAAAAGTCGTCACCCAATGGTAAAAGTCGCATCATTGCATAATCACTATAGGTTACACGATCATATAATCACCATAGGTCATGTGATCAAGTAATCATTCGAAGTTGCGTGATGCAGCGGCATTGCACGCTGTCATTTGGCTACAGTCTTGTCGGGTCACCCAGTCCAGTGTCCCAGAGGCGTGTATAGAGAGAGTTTGGTCAATGGGAGGCACATCTGAATTTGTGAAGGCGCCTGGAACACGCCCAGCACGCTTTTCGGCCAATGGCGCCTCCTCATTTGTCTCCTATACTTCCCAATGAATGGCCAAACTTTCTACGCATACGGCTTTGCTGCGACCGAGAGCCGTAACAACCGCTCAACCCGTGGTGAGACCACCAATCACATAGGAGATCATGCCACGCGACGTAGGGGATCACGAGTTGCCATGGTTGCCCTTAAGGGGGCACTCCGGCGTTTTTTTCATAGTTCTTGGTTTGCCTGAAAATTTAATAATCACACCAACAAACACCGCTGAAATAGTAACCCAAATACTGGACAAAAATAAACTTTTTTTGCAAAGTTTTGAGTTTACAATTTTAGTCCTCACAGTGTTTTTTAAACTAAAAGCTGATAACAATGAAAAAAATATGCCACCAGCATGAGCACGGAGTTCACTCTTTGGACTGTTGAATTAGTTCCCAATTGATTACAAGCAGTTTCATGGTGTCAAATGGATGCTTTGGAAGCTCGCTCCAGCACCCGTGCATCAGCGCGAAACAAGTGCTCGGCATTGTCCATTTTGAGACTATCCACTCGACCCGCAAGCCCGCCTTCCCCCCCCGACGTCTTGGCGCTGAAAAGCGCGGGTGTATTTGAATGTTGGTTTTTGGAACATTTTCACTTGCTGATTTCACAATAACCATTCCGAGTTTTGCAACGCCAGATGGCGTACAGGAAAGGGTAAAGGCCGGTGATTCCAAAAACGTAGGGTGGGGTAGCTCAAGAAATCGCCAGAGTACCCCTTTATGGGCAGCTACGGCAGCCCATCGCGACGAGTCGCAAAAATACGAAGTCCGCGTAAAGCCGAAGAGGCCGTACCTTGCCACCAGAACAAATTCAAGTGCATCATAATCCCATGAATAAAGCCGGGAGACACATTGGGCTCGTTCTATCTACCCACCCGCGCCGGTACAGGTAACTGTGGGGCAATGTAGTTCCGGTTTTGTTTTTGGGCAGGCTACACTGGTAAGTCGAATACGGCGGTGTGCAGCGAAGGCAGCCGGTGCAGAACCGCAGATAAATAAGACGAGTTCATCGCACGCAGCATGACTCCCGAGCTCGGAAATGCTCGTAAATAAACACTCTCTGCCTCCCAGCTTCATCTGTGGGACTGTCGGTCGCCGACAACTTACAAAACATAGGGCGTGCAGACTTCCGAGCACTTCGTTTTAGCTCCGCGGCCACGAGTTGTGCCGTTTGCCGGCAAGGAGGCGCGAACACGCGACCAGCCACGCCTTCCGTTTCGTAAGATGTCAGCAACCGTGGGACACATTTACTTTATTGGTCCAAAGTAACAAAATGTGTTGTCCGTACCCCAGACCCAGGGAGCCCGGGACGCGACGGTGACCAGCAACTCCGAAAGCGTCTGCCGTCTGTACGAGGTCGGTCGACACAGGGAGGAGGATGACGACGAGGTGGGTTTGCTTCCGCAATCACCATCAAACGATGGCGTCTTTTTTTTTTTTATTGTCACGGCTGTCATTGCTGCAGGACCGCATTGTGGTCGTCTCGGACGGTTTCCGCGCCTTCCTTTTACAAGCGTCCTCCCGCGAAGCCGCCACTGCCGTTGCCGCCGCAGCCGCCTCCGCTTTGCACTCCTTTAGGAAAACTTGATGTTCATCACAATTTCGTTTACTCCTCCTGCGGAGAGAAGGAAAAAAAAAAACACTTTTCATGTACCTTTTTTTTTTTTAACAAGTTTAGGATGATTGGTTTTAAATGCTTGATTACTATAGTTATGAAGATGCATAGTTGTTACGAATGCGGGGAATTTGCTCAGAAGCGTGAATTGTGGGGAACAACATGCCAACCTTTTTTTCTTTTTTTCCCCGATGAGAGGCTGTTTTAGTGCATTCCTCTGTCCAACCATGCGATTAGTTGGAGGGGCTGCGGTTTTGCGGAAGCAGCGGCCGCGGCGGCGGCACGGTTCGAAGTTGCAACGCATACCTTGTTGTGAGCAATGGATCAGTACAGTCAATCAGTCCACCTTTTGTTGTGTCCCATACGACCGGTGCAATGGCGGCAGCCGCACAAGATGCTTTTTGTTTCCTAATTTTAGCGTGTTCCCGCCAACCAACCAATTTCAGACAAGTTTCAGGGTATTCCGACGCCTCGTTAGCAATCCCATTTCAACGCATATGAGAGTAATGGGTCGACTAATGTTTTGTGTTCGAGGCCCTGCATATCAGATTGGGTTGTTCACGTGTACATTGGTTTGTGTGATGTGTTCAAACCTCGGTTGTCCAGTTGCCTTGTTTGTGCGAAAGTGCAAGCTTTACTTTTGACATAAACCGTTGCCGCAATGCAGGATGCTGATGACGAAGAGTCTGACAACATGGGGCGAAGAGGAGACCGATGATGATGATGACGACGATGGTGGGTTGCTGCGTGGTAGCTTTCGACTTTGACGTCGTGCGACGCGAAGCTTGGGTTGTGACCTTGAAAACTCTTGGATGGCTTCAGTGAGGGCTGCTTTGCAGGTTGACACCAATCTCGAAGCAATGTAGCTCCGTTTCTTCTGTTGAAGTTTGCGGATGAATGAACTATACTAACCAGATGGGAAGGAAGCCAGCACACCTACTCCAGGTGGAGCCAGGAGTAGGTAGTGGCTGCATAGCTGTCCTCATTACAGCTGTCTTTTCAAAGAAAATAGAATACAGTTTTGAATGTTCACTCGAAATATGGTCCTATTCACTTCCCAGGGGGTCTCAAACCGTGGTTAATGCGGTGTAGCAGCTGGGAGAAACTCGTTTTCTTGTGTACCATTCAGAATTTCTGGCATAAAGCAGCTGCACAAACATTGTGTAGAAAGATAGCACATAAAAGGATCGGGTAGTGAAAAGGAGAACTCCTGGAGACCAGGCAAGATTTTTCCACTAAACAAAGTAAGACACCTTGAAGGCATATGAACCAGAGCCAGCATTTTGCAAAGTTCCCCTTGTGCCAGTTTTAAAGCCTGATCCACACGGTGCGACCTTGCTTTCGATTGTGTCGCATGCAGCCTCAGCCACACTTGTTTTGGCTGCTTGAGCGACGTTGCAACTGCGAAACTGAAAGTAAAATTGCACCATGTGAATCAGGCACTACATAATTATGAGTGTTGCACTTATGATAGTGTTTTATTGTGGTAGTTCGACTTAGTATGTCAGTTGCAATTTTTTGGAATTCCATTTAGAACAGTTTCCCTTACGAGGGATTCATTCACGAGTTCAATAGAGTTCCACCTATGGTGGTTTCACTTATGGAAGTTATAACTTATAAGTGTTCCATTTGTAATAAAAAAATCAGCAGAACCCATCCTTTGGGAAGGATTATCTACGTTAATGCGAATAGCATCAAACGGTGCGGAGTTATGCGCGTTCGTCAGGTGGCCGGCACACTCTAGATACGCCAGCCCACTCTTGAGGCGATTCTAAATTTGTTGACACTTTCACAGCCCCTGCGCACAATCTCCGCAGCCCAGCACGTGCGTTTGTGTCACTTAGGAAGGCGAGCAAAGCACGCGCCATACGCACAAACACTCAAAATGGTACCGACCAGACTTTCTGGCGTCTCAGCTAGTCTCAACCAACGGTACTCTAAACGGTTGTTTATATCTTTACCATAGGACGCGCTTACAGCGCTGTCACAGCTGCCGGTGCGCGCGCGTTCCATGCACAAGGGCCCATTCCGCCTCGTGAGGCTGAGCACGGCCGCTACATCACCCTCTCCCGAGCACGGAGAGGGTGAGCTAGCGGCCGTGCTCAGCCTCACGAGAGCGGAATGAGCCCTCGTGCATGGAACGCGCGCGCACCGGTAGCTGTGACAGCGCTGTAAAGCGCGTCCCATGGTAAAGATATAAACAACCGTTTAGAGTGCGTTGAATGACTGCCTTCATAGCTCTGTGGTTAGCGAGTCTGCCTGCTGATCAAAGGGTCAACGGTTCGAATCCCAGCCGGCGCCGGTCTTTTTTTATTTATTTATCGACCCGCGGCGTAAGAGGTTAGATAGCCAGATAGATAGATAGATACATAGACGAAAGGTGCGTGAAGTATCCAAAGAATGCTATTCGCATTAAAAGCACTCAGCCACCAATCCCCCCTATTGATAGTTAAAAAATTTTAAGTTGTCTCTTACGAGGGTCATAACCAGAATAGTTTGGCTTATGACACTGGCTACGTTCAATAGTTCCAGTTATGATGTTTGATTTTTGAGCTTCACATTTGCGAGTTTCTTCTACTTATGGCAGTGTGACTTCTGGACTCCACGAAAGTTCTTTCGGCTTATGAGTGTTTGACTTATGAGAGCTTCACTTCTGAGTCACATATAAGAGGTCTAGTTAGATTTGACCAGAGATGCTTGACAAAGCTCCACATGTTCTCCAGTTGAATGACTACCTGTTAAGACTGAAGCTGGGGCTAGTTGGCAGACGGCGTGAATGGTGCACACAAAAGACGGCCACAGAAGGAAGGAGCACACGCAGGAGCAGTGTTGCATGTGTGCTCCTTTCTTTCCCAGTTGCTTTTGTGTGCGCTCGTTTTCAACTTCGAAAGTTCCCGCACAACAGAGCTCGTTGCTCCGACACAAGAGCCGAGTGACGTGGCCTGCCATGCTACGACACTCCGCTTACGGCGTCTCTCTAGGCTCAGTTCATATGTCTGTATCGCAGTGACATTGTATTGTTAACAATGTTAGTCGGCAATGTTTAACGTGTCGCCCCTCTTTCATTTCTACGCCGAAAACCAGACATGGAAAGCGACCACGGCAACGAAGACGACAACGACGAAGACGAATTCAGCATCTCCGATGTGAGCGAAGGCGACGACGACTCGGACTCCGACGAAGACCAGGTACTCTTTGCGCTCAACGACTTCTGAGACGGTCGGAGTTTCCGGTGACGCAGTCGTCGGTATTTATGTGTAAAGTGTGCGCGACGGCAGCAAGAGCAAGACTGTGCCGCGCAAAGTGCTCGCCGCGAGTGTAAGATAGCGTGCCACGTCACCTAGGTGCCGCTGCCACGTCGAGAGGTGGCGGAACTCTTGCAGAGAGGCACGCAGTGACGGAACTCGGGAGGAAGCAGAGCCCTTCGTCGTGGTTTTACATCGTTTTATTAAAATTTTTACCGCTTTTTTTTTGTTTCTTGGCAGTTGGCGAGGTGAGGAGTTGGCGACGCGTCGTCACGAGGAGCGTCGAATAAAGAGGAACTGCATTTTTGGTGGCGAAGGATTTGGTGGCCGAACGGTGCATGAAGAGGTGTCAAAACTTGACGAGCTTTTGCGGGCGACGTTTGTGCATTAGTGTTAGCGCTTCTGGGTTTTTGTACGAGGTCCCCGCTGGGGACCGAGCGTTGCTTTCTTCCGTCTTTCGAAAGCTTGTACATGCACGGCTGTATTTGAGAGATCGGCAAATACAGCAACTCCTTTTGAGAATGAGTTGGGTGGTGTGGTCTCGTTTATTTCGCACGTCGGACATTACAACAAGACGACGTGCAAGAATGAGAACAGGTGTGGTTTTTCTTTATCACAATCACTGGGCTTTTATTTGTTTTGTTTCTTAGCAACAAAAGGTAGACTGCTCAGGTTGTGGTGACACTAGAACAATAAAAAAAAAATGAACAGGTTGCAAGAAAAAAGCGTTGCTCTGGATCAGTTCGAGTTGCAGAAGCATCGTCTTTTTTTTTTGCGACGTACACAGTGCATGACTAGAATCCTAAGTGAATTCCTGCTATTTCAATTATGTAAGTAGGTATATAGATCTATACAGGAAACACTTTTAAGATCTTGTGTAAAAGATTTTTTTGTTCTTTTTTATCTCTGAGAACAATAACAAGGGGAGTAGGGCTTGACAAATAAGAAACTTGCCCCAAAAAAACCCTTTGGAAGGATTATTCGTGTGGTCGTGTCATAAATATTTTTTGTTCCTTATTAGGTAGATTGGTCTGTACGAAAAGCTGCCCTAAAAAGTACACAGACGAATGCACATTTTTGATATGCACGTTGGTTGAGCCATTGTTTAAATTAACGAAGAAAAAAGGCACTTGTAGATAGTCTATCGCCGGCATGCAAAAACTACACTATTGCACTTCATTTAAAATAGTGACTCATGTTTGAGACACTGAAAACAGTGAAAATAAAACTTGCACAACGTTCGAACCTGGTCACAACTCCGAACGTTCCAGGGCAGTGTGGTTGCCAATCGGCTAACCTGTAGTAGAGGTCAATTTCACTCTGACGAGGAGTGCAAACGTGTTCCTTGAGACATTCTCGGTCAAACCAGGTGCAACCGCTGCGACACTGCACAAAATAAGTTAATGCCACGAACAACCATGTTAAAGGAACCCTGCAGTCATTTTCGAGCTCTGTGAATTGCAATTCAATTTCAAATGCAAACATGGCAGATACAGTTTACAAATACAAATGTTGGTGGCGAGCGCTCATGCAATCAATGACGAGAGTGAAGCAACTGGCCAATTAGCAGCAGGCTGGCAACACAGCAAGCCTTTCAAATCCACTTTGTGAGCAAAATTATTTTTTATTACCGCGGCTCGTGCTTTGGCTTCAGCACCGTAAAAGACGCCCATTGATCGCAGAACGTTAAAATTAATTGTAGGGCCCCTTTAACATTGACGGCTCGTGCCACTTTGTCTCGTTTAAGTCGGTCGTATTTCTACCCTTCCCATAAACTTTCACGGCCGCATGGCCCACTTTCAACACTGCACGGGTCCCCTAGACAACAGGTGGCAAAGCCAATGACGTCAACACTAGCGCAACATTCGATTCCTCAACACTGATGCCCCTAGTATAAGCGCCACTCAACAAACGTGAGAAAAGCTGAGCACAAACGACTGCAAGTCCCGTACGACTCGCGGCAGAAATGTGTGGCGCATCGTCAAAGCTCGTATAATAAATAGGGGTGCACAATCCAGACACGCATACGAAAACAAAAAACGAGTATTTCAACTTCTAGTAAGGAGACTTTTCGAGACTGGTTTGAAACCGAGTCTTGGGCCTCTTTTCGTCTGGTGACGTGAGTAAAGATTACTAGTATGCTTGGTTCCGAGTCTCGAAAACACTGTTGGCATTGAGGGTGTCAAAAAAGGGCCGCTCGAATCAACTAAAGCACCTCTGATGCGCCTGTTTTTGTTTGGGCTGAAAGCGTTATTTGCGATGGCAGGTTCGAAGAGCTGCCATCGCTAATCCACTTGGGCCAGCACAAGTGGGGAGGAATAAAAGCAGCTGACAGACTCGTTGCACCTCAACAGCACAGACATTTGACTGATGTTCTTTCGAATGGCATCGGTTTTTCTCTCTCCAAGCCCTTGGCTCAGAGAAAGAAAGGCTTTGCACAAAATATCTCGCCTCAACGAAGGGAAATTTTTGTTCAGAGAATGGGGCAAATGTTCCTGGCACGTGACAGAGGGTGTCTCCGAGTTTCCCCGCTTCCGCCACAAGCTCTCTGCCTTCGGTGGTGCTTTCGGTGCAACGCCACACAAGCACGATGCAAGGCAGCAAGCTTGTGCTGGAAACGGGCCATACGAGACATACAGCGGCAGAGGACATCTCCAAGTTGGACCGCAAGCTCGCTGCCCTCGGTGGTGCTTCGGCGCAATGCCACAAAAGGACAATAGAAGGCAGCGAGTGGGTCATTTGAGACACACGCCGCCATTTCTAGCCCCCTGATGGCTACAACCGTTCCAAACGAGGTCTCCAATCGCCGAAGGGGTATCACCCGCGTCACCTGCACGACGAGGAGACTGAGCACGACATACTTAATGCCCCGTTATATCGCAATGTCCATGGGACGTCTCCGTAGGGCAGACGGCGTCTTAGGAGGACGGGCCTTCGTTCTCCAAGCTGTCAGTAATCGCTGGAACTCCTCCGGCTTGCCGTCCGACCCCGGGGGCTCCTTCGGGCACTCCGGCGTCCACGCCCAGACCCCACAGGAGCCCGTGACGGTTCTGCGGTCCGAGCGCCAGGGAACTAGGGAGGACTCGTGCGGCCGAGCGACTCCTGGCTCCCTGACGTGGTTGTCCCAGAGGCTCGCGCGACTTCCGCAGGAACGCGCCGCCGTCAAGGTCCCTGTCCTGGCTCCAGAGACCCGAGTACTCCGTGTCCCAGAGCGGCCGACCGCCGGCGCGCCGCCGCACGTGGATCCTCGTGGAAGCGTTGGCGAGAAGCTCTTGCGATGGATCCGCTCCCTGGACGCTCTCCTCCCCGGACTCCGGGGCTCGGAGCCCGAGGGACTCGCGGGCGCCGACAGCCGCCTCCGCTCGTCCGAGATCGGAATGGTTTTGGGGCGCGGCGGCGGGAGGTACGCGCGTCCGGAGGACGGCGGATCTTTGCTAGTGTCCATGCAGCATGCGTCTTCGGCGGGTCCGGCAGAGGGGCCTGCTTACCTCTGTCGGACTGCGGCGGTGGCGGCTGCTGCTCGGGGGTCCGCAGGTTCGCTCCGCGGACTGGCCTCGCGCGCCCTCGCCCGCGCTTCGCTTTCGGTGCGAGATGAGCCCGCGAATGCCCCGCGTCTGGAGCGCCTCGAGCAATGACGCAGTCGTTGGGCTCGTCGTCCGTCCGTGCTGACTCATCCGCGCGGCCACGGCCGCACTCTGTGCGTACGGAAGACGGCGGTGTCGTGATGACGATGTGGGCGTTGGGGTTGCTGCTCCGGTTGTTGATGGACACCTGCATTCGGACGAGCGGCCGCGGACGCGTCCCGCGCTCATGGACGCTAAGCGAGCGGCCGCACTGGCGCGCCCGTCGGCGCGGTGCTGTCGACGCTGATCTCGCTGCGGTACGTGGGGCGCCCGTCTTCCGCAAGGCTGGAACTTGTCGCTCTTGGAGCGGTTGTACTTGGGCTGGCTCCGCAGCGGCGCGGTCGCCGGGCCGTGGCGTGGCGTCGTCCGACAGGTGGAGCCACTTCTCGACGCGGTGCCTCGTGCCCTCGGGGGTCCTGGTGCGCGCCCCAGAAGTCCGAGCTGCGGTCGAGCGATGCGCGCCACGGCCGTGGCGTGGCGCCATCTCGTGCAGGCGGTTCTTGTGGCGGAGCGTACCGAAGAGGGAGGCCCTGTCGACGGGTCCCAGACGCCGGACATCCGCTTCGAGAACGGATCTCCACCCGCCCGGTGTGTGGGGTGCCAGGCTCCGCTTCCGGACGGCTTGGGCGGCCTGTCGACGACGAACCGCAGGAGGGTCTCCTTGGTGAACGCGACGACGACGATTCCTTAGCCGCCCGCGCAAATGGCGAGGAGGGGAGGAAGCTCTTCCAGTGGTTGCGGAAGTCGCGACTCATGTTGCGCATGAACTGGAACAGGCCTGCGGATGCGAGTTGTCAAAGTGAAGGTCGAAGTCGCCCCGTCGGACGAGTCCCTCTCTGTCGAGTTGGAGACGGAAGCGCCGCCCGCCGTCCCCACCACGGGCACGGCGCTCCTTGAAGGGGTCCGCCGTGAAGGGGTCGCTACGGAAAAGCGACCCGTTGTTGCTTCTTGACGGAGCTCTTCATCCGCATCAGGTTTCCAAAGGGTCCGGACGTGCGCCAGTCGGAGAACATGTCGCTGAAGATGTCGTTGGACTCGGACGACACCGCCGCCCTCGGAGCGCGGGACCGTCAGCTTCTCCTGGACTGGTGGGGGCTCTTCGTCCTCGGCCGTGACGCTGCTGGGCCGCCTCGTGATCTTGGTCTTCTTCTCGACCGTGGTCCAGGACCCGTCAGACTTGGGCTGCGCTGTAGACCCTCCCGCTCTCCGTGATGCATGTCCCGTCCTTGCCGGCGGTGAACTTCTTGTAGCTCCGGACGGGAGAGTCCGTGGCCAGGCGGGCAGGTTCGTCCGCAGACCCTTCAGGGACGGCCGCCTCGGCGGGGCTTCCTCTGGGGCCTCCTCTTCCGGCTCTTCCGCCGGAGGCTTCCAGGCAGGTTCCTCTTGCCGCTCCTTCTTCGTCAGCACGATTTCGGCCGTGCTCTGGAGCACGTTCTCGACGGGCTCTTCGTCCGGTTCCCTGGCATCTTGCGACGGTTTCCCGAGCTTAGACGTGCTTCTTCTCAGAATTCCAGGAGCTTCAACCTCTCTTGTTCTCTCTGTGGACGCGACTTCTCCATGCCATCAGGGACTTCGTGCTTCTGCGGCGGCCTCACTCCGCCGCACGACCGTGACGGTCTCCTCCGGCCTCGTCGCATCCAAAGGGCTCTTGCTCTTGTCCTTTGAGGCAGCGAGACATCTTGTTCTGTTCTCTTGGCTTCTGTCTTCTCCGGCCTCTTCTCCAAAGTAGCCGGAGACCTCGCGCCGCTCTGGATGGCTTCCGGCGTTTTTGGAGGCTCTGCAGTCGACTTGCTCTGCGGCAGCGGCGGCTTCTTCGTGTCCTTGAACTTTGGCGAGGACGAGTTGATCGTAGGGGACCCTTGAGAGCTCAGGCACTTTGGAATTACAATCTTTCCGGGGCAACTGATCCCGAACCCCGTCTGGCCAACACCGCCGCTTGGGAGCCTGCTCCGCCTGGCTCCTCTTCAGACGTTGGACTAGTCTTGTTGGCTTCTGCCAAGTCGGATGCCTCCGGCTTCGTGACTTCCGTCGCCTTTGCTGGTTCTTCCTCTGCTGGCAAAGACTGATCGGGCGTCGGTGTCGTGGGCTTCACAATGTCTCCGGACTCGGCAGCCTCAGGCACAGATTCTGGAGCGGCCGCCGCATCTGAACTTCTGGATGGCGCGGCAGACAATGCCTTCCATCTCTGCTTTCTCCGGAGCAACCTCTGTGACGACTGGACTCGCGTCTTCGTCCTCCGCAAAGTCCTCATCGTGGTTGAACGGCCCACCCTGTGTCCCCACGCTAGACTGGCGCCCAGAGTCGGACGTCCTGACCTTCTTGTTCTTGTGCGACACGCTGGACATCTTGACCAGTCCGTCGAAGGAGCCTTCACGCTTTGCGCCCTGTCCCTCCAGCTCTGCCGCAAGCGCAGCCGGGATGAAGTCCGCCGAGTCGTCGACCTTCCCTGGTGTGTAGTCGAAGCTGTCGCTCTTCTGTGCCTGAGGATCCGATGGCTCTTCCGGTGTTGGCGAGACCGGCGCCAAGGCAAGCAGGAGGTCTAGTCGGACCGGGGTCAGGTTGGACATGTCCTCGGCAAGCTGGAGAAGGGAATGGTCAAAGCCCTGGTTGACCCAGCGGTCCTGGCAGATGTCGACAACGGTGGCACGCTTGGCGGGATCCACGGTGAGCAGACGGCGGATCAGCGGGAAGCGTCTGCAACGAAAGCAGCCTCGTCATTTTTGGTGAACGGTACACTAACTAACTTATCGGACCTGTTATCGACTGGTAACTTCATTTAGGAACGCTGCGCGGTTGTCATGTTCGGGCATCACTTCCGACATGAGGTGCGGAGTTGGCGTTCGGTTAAGACCCGAGTCCACGTTGAACGCCGACTCGGCGCTCGTGTCTAATGCACGTTCGGGCTAAACGGCCAATATATGCTGGCCTCGGACAATGGCGCAGCAGCCACTATTACTCCGTCTCACCATACGTGCAGCCGCAGCGGATGATACGAGCCATCAGAGCCAATCCAAGGCTGTGCAAGCGTTACTTAACCTAGGACTGCTCGTAGCGTCCACTGCGGTCGGACGTAAGGTGAAACGGAGCACAGACAATTTGCACTTTTTGCAAAAGGTCCATAGATATTTTTTTTTTAATTACCCGAGCGCCAACGAGTGTGCTGCAAGGGTATTTACGTGCACCATGCGCCGGCATCTGCAGCAGTAACCGTTCCGAAGAAGATGGCACTTTGTGCATCTCCTATTTTGGTTGTTCACTTTGCAGCAATGCGAACACGTGCAGTGCGTGTACCTACGTTCCCAGCATTCTCCTTAGTGCACTTGGCTAAATTGGCCAAGGGTCTATCGACGACGGACGGAGAAGCGCCCGGGATGGAATTTTGACGTACCCGACTTCCGCTTGGGCTCGTAGTAGTCGGCCTCGGAAATCTGTCGGACAAGACGTTTGAAGTTGCTGCCGTCGAAGGGCATGGCGCCGTACACCAGGGTGTAGAGGAGCACCCCAGACTCCAACAGTCCACCTGGCGAGAGAGCAGACGACACAAATGTACCGTTCACTAACCCTGCAACACGGTGGTCCGTCTTGGAAGGGAGGCTCCTTCTGTGCATTACTTTACGGAAGCAGCTTTCACCACTTGCACTGGTGCATCGCGGGGAAGTGGCACGTACGCCTAACCAGTTGCCCCTAAAGTCACCGGATCCTCGGGAAGTGGCGCCAAGATTCCCGTATCATTGCCGCTCTCAGGTACATGGGACGAGCAGTTTTTCCTTAGCCTCTTTAGTCCTGGTGAGCCACCTCAAGACTGCAGTGACAGGTTGCTTTAAAAAGACATTCGTAGAACACCGAGATTTTGCTTATTTCTGAAATCGATTACGTCATTCACACACTGGTCATTTTGTAACAATTTCTAACATAACCGACGATGGAAGCTTTTTTTCTGTTTGGTTTGACCCTCGATGGCCACGATACAAGCACACAGCTTTGCACCGCTTCCACAGCTATGCATGAGGAAAAACCTAACTAAGAGACTGGTGGGGACAATCCACATTGATAACCTGACTGCAACTGGTGAGGAATGCTTTCGGCGGAACGACATATGCCATCGCTAATCTATGCGCAACCGGTTCAGAACGACCTCCTCGAAAATTTGAGAGGGCCGAAATGGCAGTTGCCACGGCAACAGATACCGTTCGGCCAATCGCCCTGCAAAGTTTTGGTTGTCTGTAAATTGGCATCTGTGTGTGTGTTCAGCCAGCAGGCAGAAAAGGGAATGGCGCTGCTTTCCCAGGGTCCGGAGAGTGCCCGTAAATGCATGAGCGGGGACTCTACTCTCCGGCCCGTAGTAGGTGTCCCCTTGACGCATCTCGGGCGAGGCGTACAGGGGAGACCCGCAGAAGGTGCTGAGGAAATGCCGCTCGTCGTACACGTTGGACAGGCCAAAGTCGGCAATCTTGGCGTTGCCTTTCTCGTCTCGAGCAGGATGTTCTCCAGCTTCAAATCCCTGTGGCAGATCTTGTTCTGCAAGCAGGGGCAAGAGACCACCACACGCATTCAGCACCCCTCGCTGAACGAAACTTTTATTTACGTTTGCACGATATGTTCTTAATGTGGTAGTAGGTACACTATGTGTAGGGTTCCGTGTTTTCGGTAAACACCAATAGCCTGAAAATTAACCCCCTAACCGGTTTTCTCAGAAGCGGGAAAAATCGAAAACCCCGAATCTGCAGTTGCCCTTCGATAACAAAAAAATCCTGAGCTGCACCAGAACAAATCTCAAACTACAATTTCATTTTGTATTTAGTACTTTGAACACAGCTGCACTGAACTGACCACAAGGCCACTTATTTGTTTGGGAACCAGAACCCTCATCTCGTTTCTTTCTTTATTTAATTCATGGACGTTTTCCAAGTATTCAGGTTATTTACATGTTTTCTGGAGATTGGGGAACCCTACTCCAATTTTCTGTATCTTTAAAAAACGGCCCGATAAACACCGATTTGTGTTTGATGCACAGTTTTTATCTGCCATGCTCCAGCTGTGTAGCCACATGTAAAAGAAAGGATTGTGGCTAGCTGATCTTTGAGCGGCACCGAAAGAAGTGTGTCAAGATTCATCTATCTGCCTGCGCGCTGATGCTCGTGTCATCTTCGTGACTTGGCCTAAACTGGGCCCTAGAAGTCCAAAGCAGGGTTTACGAGTGTCTGGCACATTAAAGTTTCATTCGCTCAGCATGTGTAAACTCGAATAAAGCCGACTACCTTCTCACTTTGTGCGTTTTACATCCTTTTGCTGCGAAACACTCGATTGCCCCTGTCAGACAGTGCCAAGCTTTGGGCATTTTTACAAGTCGGGACGTCGAAGTTGTTGCGCGTCAAACGGCTACGTGTGAACTAGCCGATTGTGCAAAACTTTAATTTCGCAATACCGATGCGCGTAAAACGAAAACATCTATCGCGTGAATCGGTGCAAAGAGGTGCGACTTATATGCCAACTTTTCTGCGAAAATGGTTCAATATACAAAAGTGTGACATACAGTCGCGGCAAATACGGTAACTTTTGTGACTGTCTTTCAAGTAAGTAAAAGGGAGCTGTCAGCGATCGCTCGTTCCTGCTGCGTCGTGCTCTATGAAAATGGAAGAAACGGTAATCGCAGGCGCTAAGTAAAGGTACTAAGAAGATCCAGAAAAGGAAACCGCCTGCAAGCCTCAGAGCAATGGCTGACATTTCGTTAAGAGACGCTCACTTTTGGGTCCTTGGGGCAGCCTTGTCTCTTCATGAAATGTTGGCTGGGGCTCTTTTTCTGGTGGCAGCGCAGTTATGCCACGCGCAATCCCGGATAAAAATACCCTGGCTTAGACGTTCGTCAAACGCGATAAATGTGCAATAGCACTAGTACGTAGTTCCCAGCCTACCACACAGAGAAAGGGAGAGGAAAAAGGGGAGTGTTAGTGTATTCCCTCCCCCTTCATGCAGCATTAAGCCATTGGTCATGCTTGCTATGATGTCACAACCAACACTTGCACTCCATTAACATTAATTTTTTTTTTTTATTGCCAGTTGTGAGGTTAGGGTAGGAGTGGTACATATTGTATCGACAGAAAAACCCTAGATACGCTGAAAGATGCTACATCAGCACAATTCACAACACAAGAAGGGAGCCTATTCAGAAAATCAATAGACGTGACAAATAAAATGTGTGTTTAAAATGGCTGTCGAACACCAGTATGGTTTAACATTGTGGTCATGTTGGGTACTTTTCGGCGAGGTTTCGGATGCCACAACATATTTTGATGCGTCCATCTGGTAATGGCCACGAAGTGTCCGAAAAAAAGCTTCATTCTACCTCTTGTTTCCAGCCTGGTTTTGAGACTGGCTATATTTGCTAGAGCCTCGAGCATGGTAACAGAATCCGTTGATCTACAACTGTTATAAATAAATTTAACTGCTTGATTTTGCATTCTCTCTAGACAAGAAATGCTTTTGACCGGGAAATGGCTCCCAGATGGGGCTGGCACACACTATGGTTGGAAAGATGAGAAATTTAAAAGCTGCTAATTTCTCTTCTGGACTCGCATGTTCTAATTTTGTTCTCGATGTTTGCATCGAGAACAAAATTAGACTCTCCGGATCTAAAATAAATAACAACATTATGATGTTGATATTTTTTTTAACTCAGTGGGGGGTGCACGGCATCGCAAAAAGGTGAGTCGCCCCGCTACGGTGCAACCAACATCAACACGATCGAGTAAGGTCTGTGCAGGGTTCCGACTTAAAGCTGTCACTTTAAAACGTGCTTGTTGGCATGCACCATCATTTCCTGAACGGTGCGTTTTCCCACCAGCCGCCGCCCAGCCAATTTGATGCGCTTTTGCTGACCTTGTGACAGTAGTAGACGGCCGACGCCACCTGGCGGAAGATCCTCCGGGCTTCGTCGGAGCTGAGTTCCTTGCGCTCGCTGACGTAGTCGTAGAGTTCGCCGCCGCTCGCATACTGCATCACCAGCACTATCTTGTCTTTGTTCTCAAACACTGCGAGAGAAGAGTCCAATCCATCAATCGGGGAGCACAAAAGGAACGGTTGTCGACGTAAACGGTCTCTCGATGCAGTCGAGCGGAACGGATTGCGCGAGCGTAGCCTGCCTGCAGCCTGTGTATGCAGGGTATGGAGTTTACGGTTTTTACTTCCGTTTATTTCTACATGCTTTTATCAATTTTTAGCTAAACAAAAATTATTTTTTCGGTGTCTCTTTATAGACTATTTCAATAGCCGTCTTCTGCATGCTGCCATCTTTGCCCTCTGGGTTGTGGAATACGTTCCTAGCATGCACAGTGGTTCCCTTCTGTGCAGTGAGTCGGCATTTTTCGCCTGGGTGATATGTGTCGGAAAGGTGCATACTTATGAAAGTTCACCTTTTTTTTTATGATACATGCAGTATTTTACATCAATACATCAACTTGAGATTATATACAGTCTTTTTTTCACTCATCTTCTTGCTAACTTTGTGGAACACAAAGTCGAATCACAAATGAGAACAAACATTCGAGCCTCAAAAAACTGTTCATCGTTGAACCATCCCCCACCGCTACATAGGGCGATTCCGAAAATGGCCGACAACTCGATAATGAAGTTCATCATAAGGTCGTACAATGACACCCCCTGTGTTATTGGTTTCAACCAAAATGTTGTCTCCGAAAGAACACCAAGCCCCAGTTATTAAGGTGCCTCCTAGCTCAAACTACAAAATAACTAATTGTAAGTACCTTCTAAGTTGATGCTCTTAGTTACAAGGTCATTAGCTAAATACTACTTCCTAACTTACAATGAAATTTCACTGGCTGTAGCTGTAGACACATTTTTGGAGCAACTTGTAAGTTAGTTTACTTACACTTTTCAATATTACGCCGAAAAATCTACAAATTCGTTTTGATCTGCCATTAACGCCAGCACAGCACACTGTAACTGACTTGGGCTGCACTGTAAGTAGACTGCTCAATCAAAAACCAAACTGGAACTATGTCAATGCCTTTTCGGTGTTAGAAGCTGAACCGCTGGCCAGCAATTGCAGCACACCTCGACATCATGGATATACTAAATTTTTTAGCTAATTAATACCCGATTTCGCTAATTTTTGCAAGCGAGTTCGTAGGGTTTGTAAAAATGTATTTGTAACACAATAGAGCACAATAACACAACAGCTTTTTCGGTCACCCCTGGGGCTCCGAGGGTGATCAAAGCAGCTGTTCGCAGCCTCTCCTTTTCGTCCAATAGCGTCTCTTGGTTTTGGCCATGTTGGAGGCGTGTCTCTCCACACTTCTGGCTTTGCCTCTGGTGGCCTCATGTCGCCTCCACAAGCTTCCTACCTCCATGGGTGGGATGGAGTAATAGATATGGCACACACTTTTTGAAAAGGGTCTATTGCATTTCAGCTCAAGCGGCTACAACTGCAGTCTAACAACCTTTTAAGAGTAACATTGACAGCTCTGCTCAGCCTTGATCACTGAACGTCTTGCTGGAAGCGTCTGCAGTGCTTCCAATCACTCCGATGTAACTGCGGTGGACAGTGATACTCCCTTAACCGCACATGCATCCCACAAAGGGCTCTGCCCTGCTCACCTTCGTATATGTGGATAATGTAAGGGTGTTGGATGGAGGACATTATCTGGATCTCCCTCCGGATCCGCAGGGAGTCCTGCTCCGTCTCGATCTTGGACTTCTTGATGGTCTTGATCGCCACCTGTGATGGGAACAGAGCAGTCCGGTTGGGTGGCGGCATGCGTGGCAAAACTGTTTTTGCCCGCAGGCTTCCTAGCACACTGCATTAGGTGCGCAAAGCAATTCCGACAGACTTGGTCAATCAGAGGAAAGAGAAAAGGACAGTTTGTTTCAGATTGTGTAATTTTGAGTGATTTTGACAATAATCACCCTTAAATGCATAGCAGAAGTAGAAATAAAAAACAGACCATCAGCAGCTGAATTGTTTCTGGTTTTACATATGAAAACCTGATTGCACCATATGGTGTGATGGTGTTTTTATGTTTATTTGGCTAGGTTTTAGGGGCAGGATATATCATATTGATTAGTAATCTATATATGCTGTCAATAAATTGGAGGTATTATCCCTTGGCAGTGAGATATCAAAGAACAGATTTAGACAGAATTGTACATTATCTCGAGGGTTGTACAAAAATAATTAGGCATCCTCTGGTGCAAAATGTTTTGCTGGCTCAAATCTGTTTGAAAAACGCCAACTCTGAAAGCTCTGATTGCTAAAGCAGGTCAGGAAGACTAGAATCATTATCAGTAAATTTTATCTTGTAGGGAGTGGGACAGTAGAAACAAGCAATAGAATGCATCAACTGGATCAGTCAAATATTTTTATCTTTAATACCCCATCTAAAGCAAAATGTGAAAAGGTGCCAATATCATATGGTCATGCTAACTAGTACCACAAGAAACAAAAATATTGAGGTGTTCTTTACATTTGTGACGTTGCAATGCAATTGTGCAATGCTGTAGCATAATTATTGTTCTCTCAAATACACATGACATCTAGACCAGTTTCTGATCTGCTTGTGTGCCAACCACCTAAAAACAAGCTATCAAAAAAATGAAATAAAAATATTCTAACAAATAAAATGGGAAAAAAATATGAAATTGTTGTTGTCAAAAAATAATTAAAATCTGATGTGGCCACAATAAATAAAATGTTCCACCAAAATACTTTTTAAAGAGATACTTGAACAAAATTTGAAATATACCCGTCGTGTTCAGAAATAGGCTGAATATGATCCGCACTATCCGTAAATGACAATCGCACGTTTGTATTTGAGCCTGACAACTGTATTTTTCGTTATAAACAACCCACTCGTGTTTTTTTGTTTTTTTTCTCAGTATTTTTTGTTATAAACGGTTGACACACAAGCGTTGTTGTGTTTCGCGACATGGGCGAGTAATAAAAGAGTAATAAAACCGAAAGGATGGTACCAGTGGTTTCAGCTCAGTGGCGTCACGAGGGTCAGCGGCACCCGGGGCGGTAGCCCGCCGCGATACCTCGCCCCCTCCCCCGTGGCCCGCCGCGACACCCCCGTGAGCGATGCATCCGGGGCGGTTCGCCCCCCCTCTATGACGCCACTGTTTCAGCTTCACATCTTCCTTTGATCGTGTTATGAATTACCAAACTTGATTGCGTGCCCCCCCCCCCCCCCCGCAAAAAAAAAAAAGAATTCTGGTTTTCGAGTTGTGAAATTGATCTGTTTAAAACTGACGTAAAACCGAACCCCAGGCTCGGTTCCATGCGAAAAGATCCTCCCATTCTGAAGTCCTCGCCTAACATAAACTCTCAAAATTTACAAAAAAAAAAGAAGGTCTTTTTTTTCCTCTTTTTTTTTTTTTTTTTTTGCAAAAAGCCGTCTGTTTTTAAGTTCTCATGCACGCGAACATCAACGTCAGCAAACAACTCTGCTCTAAAATTTAAAAAAAAAGATAAAAAGCTCTTTTTTTTAAATGTAGTATGCTAAGATAAAAAAGTTAGATTTGGGCGAATATTAAAGGATCTTTCAATCAATCTTTATTTGCACAAGAACTCGGGTGTGATTCGTTCGATTAACTATCTTCGCTGTCCGGAAGAGTCGGATGATGCATCTTTGAATTCAAAATTAAGAGATCCTAGTGTTGAGCGCGCAATCGATGCGCGCGTGACACATAAGATTCGCTCGACGACCGCAGCATCTTTTATTCCGCGGAGGTCTCCTGCCAGCAAAGCTGCCCAGTCAATTGCAAAGCGTTACAGCACTACAAGGAGCCAGTGGACGCGCAGAAAACACAACAAAAGGCCGATTCAATTGCGGAACACACGGGTGTTCTCGGCTCCCTGTCATGGCGACCGGAAGTGGTCCGGACACCATGTATTTCGCGTGCGCGGGAGCAATCGCCGTCGAAATTCTTAAGTTTTACGTTGAACAACATGTGAATAGTAAAATGGCTTTTACTATGGATGTAAACACACTTGTCGAACGCTCGTCGACAAGAAATCACAATACTACCTCGCTGATATGCCACGTGAAACATTATCACTTGCATGGTGATAACAATCTGCCAGGAACAGAATAGACCCTCCGCAAAAAATCCCAAAAGCCCGGCGCGTCGCGCGACGAATTATGGGAGTTCTCGGTTTACGCCCCCTTCTACTGTCTTTCCTCCCCTTCACCTGCCCTCTCCTTTGTAGCCTGCGCCGTCGTCTGCCACACCAGCGCTTTTGTCGAACCTAGCCGAACCCTGCCACGGTTGCGGCACAAAATAAATAAACGGATCCGGTGACACTGCAAGACGTGAAGGTAAGTTACGTATCGAAAGAATACGTTTTACGCTGCCACAAATACGAGACGCCGCCACCGATGTACGACGTTGCGGCGGATGGCTGCGACGGCTGCTGGAGATGCAACGAGAAACGCGTACCTGCCCCGAGGGTTCCCGAAATCCCCTGCCGTCGTCGCGCTACACGTGTTGCATGCAACAGGCCTGTTCATTTCCTTTATGGATCCGATGATGCAAAGGATGCAAGGCCGGCGGTCCGGTCAGTGCGTTTGCAGCGGTCTTCATATACGTAACAATAAAATTGTAAAAAACAACAAAAACAACAAAAACATTAAAGTGTTTATCTGTTCGTACACAACCATCTTCCATTCTTGGCATGATGGGAGGTGCTTATCGGAAAGAAGGTTTTGGAGCGGAGAACGGGCAAGAAACGATCGCTTCGAGAGAAAGTGGCTTGAGGAAGTTACGGGGCATTAGGTCATACCCCCTCCTAGTATTTTTAACCTCCGTGAGTACGATCAGTAGGTGACGCGCACATCACGTGCGCGTGAGGTTGGTGAATCACCAGGGTCGTTTGCCAAGCAACTCTCTCGTCAATGCGCACGTGCCAAGTAGTCTGACGGGGCTGATACTGATTGATGCTGATGACACATCACGAGCACGTGACTCCGGGCGGGCTAATAGTTCGGTCACTGATGTGCATCCGTTTCCGCCTTCGTTTTAGCAGAGTGCGCGCCGGATTTCATATTTTTTGCACACCTACTTTTGCCTTGATTGGTTATCCTGCTTTTAAGGGGGAGGCCGCACGAAGCGTCACGTGACGATGCATCACGGGAGACGTACGTCACGCGATGCAGTCAATTCTTATTGGCTGTCGCTTCGCTGCGTCATAAGCCGCTCGGACCAATAGCCAATCGGGGCAGGTATTCCGTGTTTCTCCTGTCTATGTCGCAGGTCTACCAGCCAATGAAAATGCAGAGAAAAGCACCAGAGACAGCTGTCGCCAAGTCAGAAACCCACAATAGGAATCCCAAGAAACCGCCCAATTTCATGCGCAGGACAATTATGACTCTTTACTGTCACTGTGCGGAGCGACAGGAATAACCCCTGGTATAACACAAAACACTGCGTTCATTGAACAATAAAAAAGAAACGTTTGTATAAAAGAGCGAAACGGCTAAACGTTAACTCTGTTTGGAATGAATACTTTGCGTGCCTCAAAACTTATACAAAAAGTATTAGATCGTCAAAACAGAAATTCTTCTCTTTAGATTTACCAAGAATTTTGCGCTCTAATCCCCAGAAGTTTTGGAAAATATTTTCGCCTAGAGGCACTCATTCGATTCATCTTCAGGACGAAAATGGAGTCGCTGTAACTGAGCTTCATTGCGCTACTGTATTAAATAATTATTTCTCTTCTGTGTTCACCTGTGAAAATACCACTGATATTCCATGTTTACCCTTGTCCGACTTTGTACCTATGGCTTCCATTGACATTTCAGCCGATGGAATACTTCACCTCATAGAAAGATTAAAACTAGCGTCATCTTGTGGTCCCGATAATATAAACCCGAAAATTCTAAGGAATACCAAAGTTACATCTAGTGAGTGTCTTAAATTGATCTTTTCTCAGTCACTGGAGCAAGGTTGCTTACCCTTGGACTGGAAGCTGGGCAAGGTCGTTCCAGTCTTTAAAAGCGGCGATCGTAAGCTGCCCTCGAACTACCGTCCCATTTCATTAACCTGCATTGCGTCCAAACTTCTTGAGCATGTAATATTTTCTCACGTTATTTCCCACCTAGAAGAAAATAACTTTTTTTACAATCGCCAGCATGGTTTTCGGAGGGGCTTCTCGTGCGAAACGCAACTTGTAGAGTTCACTCATGAACTTTTCACTAATACTGACTCACTAAGCCAAACAGATGCCTTGTTCCTTGATTTCTCGAAGGCATTCGACAGGGTTCCTCATCATCGCCTAATCGATAAACTTTCTTGTCTTGGCATTGACCCTCTTGTTGTCTCCTGGATACGTGACTTTCTTTTTTCTCGTACCCAGTTCACTGTTGCTAACAACCATAAATCAAACTGCAGTCGCATCACTTCTGGGGTTCCTCAGGGATCCGTGCTTGGACCTTTACTCTTTCTAATATTTATTAACGATTTACCTAACTCAATCACGTCTAGCATCCGTCTCTTCGCGGATGACTGTGTTCTGTATCGCAAAATTAATTCTCACAATAACCATCTTCAGCTTCAAAGTGATTTAAGTTTAATTTATGCTTGGTGCTCCAAATGGCTTATGTCATTGAATATGTCAAAATGCAAGCTGGTTCGCTTTACTCGAAAAAAACAACAAGCAACTTTTCATATTTTATTGGCTCCGACCTAGTTGACTCTACATCTTATTATAAATACCTCGGTGTAACGCTGACAAGTGATCTAATCTGGAATAACCACATCGAAACTATTGTGGCAGAAGCTTCCCGGACTCTGGGGTACATCAAACGAAATTTGAAAGAAGCGCCCTCTCACTTACGAAAATTGGCCTACGAAACATATGTGCGACCGAAATTGGAATACGCATCAGCCATTTGGAGCCCACACCAAGCCTATCTCATCAGCCATCTTGAGTCCATCCAAAATCGTGCTGTTAGATTTATCCTAAACGACTATTTCCCAACGACTAGTGTTTCATCTCTCAAACGTCAGCTCGATATCCAAACTCTCAATGTACGACGTAAAATAACACGCTTAAGTTTGTTTCATAAGGTTTACCATTTTCACCCAATACTACGTTCCTCACTGCTTCTTCCTCCTAGCAGATCATCATCACGGCTAAACCACTCACGCCATGTGTCGCGGATCACTGGTCGCACTAATTATTTTAACCAATCTTTCTTCCCACAGACCATCATAGACTGGAACGACCTGCCACCTGATATAGTGGCCATTGATGACCCCACCTTGTTTCGTGATACTATTATTTCACGTTTTTACTAAAAATAAATCATTGTATTTTTTCACATATTATGCAAGTGCAGCATTGTTAGCTGCAACACCTGGTGCTTTGTTTTTGTATTTTTTCATGTATGATCCCCCCTTATGTAATGCCCTTGAAGAAGGGCCCTTAAGGGTACAATAAATGAATGAATGAATGAATGAATGAATGAATGAATGAATAATTAGTCTAGAAACAGATAATAAATATTAAAAAGAAATTAGTTTATTCTCTTTTTTTGTATTAAAATTGCTTTCATGCACATAATGATGTCCACCGCATTGTCTAAGTGTATTGACATTCAGCCGACGTACACGTTCATCGTTTATTAAAAATCTGTCGCCGAGAAGTGCAGCAAATTGGATTTGAGTCCACAAAAACAAGCACAGAAAAAAACGGTCCTCACGGACCTTTTTCTACATACCGGGTCGGCCACCAGGCGGTGGCTGCACGAACCTAAAAATCGAGGAAGGGACCTACCTGCGCTACCAGTCGATAATGGGAGCTACGCTACCAGTTTCTTCGTTCTCTGAGCAGCAGGGCGTGCCCAACCAATACCACCTAGAATACAAGGCCTGCGCATGACGTTTCGTTAGTAGATCCCCGACCCGCCCCAAGCGGCAAACAGGCTGAAGCTTGACGAGAGTATGGGCCGCGTCCCAACTGCGTCGCATTCACTTGCGGCCACAGCTGTGTGCGTGACTGCTGAGCGCGAGCAGATAGCGAGGTTCCAGTTCATTTGCAACGTGCACGCGAACACTCTTCGGCCAGGAGCGCGAGCTAGCACGCGCTCCTGGCTTTGAGACGGGCATTTCGAGCGCGCGCGCTCGTTCTGCGGAAGAACGCTTCAAAGCAGCGACCCGGAGTATAAAAATTTCCCTCGAAAATGGCGTCCACTGCTAGCATCCAGCGTCCAGCGAAGGGCTTTGCAGCCCTTCGCAAAGCAGTAAGGCAATTTCACTCACGCATTTGACGCTCCACGTGAACGTCTAACTTCATCGTATGCCATAGCAACAGACACGCGGCGTGAGCATCTGTTTCATTATCTGCTACGCAAACCATTGAAGCAGGCGACGGAGCAGACGACGTCGCAGACGATGTAGCAGACGACGGTGCTCATCCGGGCTAGCTAGGGGGCGCTGAGGGGATCTACTAGTGATGACGTTTAGAGGAGGAAACGCGCAGGCCTTGTGTTCCAGGTGGTATTGGCACCAACGCGCCGTCCAAGTGGGGCGTCCGTGGCGTCCACTTAAACGTCGTGTTATTCTTTCCGTCCGCTTTCTTTTTTGCGTAACACACCATATATGTATGCTGCAATTACGTTTGCTACTCGCTGATCCACAGCCTCCTTCCGAATTTCCTCGATTTTTCGTACACTTCCGCCGCTTGGCATCGGGCGCTCGCGCGTGCGCAGAACGCTTCTCGGAAAAGGTCCATTCCAGCGTCCCATGCTGCCCCCATATCAAACGTCATCCCATGACATAGTGGCAACAAATGACGTGTCACGCTGTCGGATGTCGCCAAATGCCGGCGAGAAGCATGAGCGAGCGTCGCCGCCATAGCGGCATTCCGTATACAGGGGCCTTAGGCGTCCCAACCTCCGGCCCTCGGAGCTTCCGTGAACTGTCACACTGGACAGCGACCTGGAGCATAACAGGCGTCCGCCCCATCCAGCCCCGCTGCTGGGACACCGCCAGGGTCGCGGCTGGCAACAGCGTGACACTGGTATGACGTCACCAAACAAAAATCGCGGGACAACTTTTTTTCTTTCTTTTTCGGAAGCGGTAAACACACCAGTCGGAGACGCGTTCCAGGCACCATATAACAACCATCAAAACCTCATTTTAGGGACGCTAGCCTGATCATGTACGAGGTTAAAATGAGAAAAGTATTTTTGAGAATGGTCAAAAACAGAATGTATGTTTCTAGTAAGTTTGAAATGAGAAGAAAAGTCTTTTTTGAGAATGGTCAAAACCAGGCTTAAAGTCTGGGGTCTCAAGGCGTCTCAGACCCCCACTGATTAAAACGGATGGTCTGAGACCCTCCTCCACAGACCCAGCATTAGTGAAATCAAGATCATATCATGATATAAAATAGCTTGTTTTCAGGGATGTGACATTTGGGGATTAGCTATTTGAGAGTTGCAGGTACAGCGTGGGCAGAGTCAGCAGTGGGGTTTATTTTATGTTCATCTACTACATTTCGTCAGAACCCCCCCCCCCCTTTACACCTTCTTGTAGGGACCCCCCTCAACCTACGGGAGACTTTAAGCACTGGTCAAAACCAAAAGGTATTCTGACAAAACCTCCGAGACTGGGACAATAAGGGACGGACAAACACAACACAATTCATTGTCTGGGACAATAAGGGACGGACACACTATAAGGGACAAATATAACACAATTTATTGTACTGGGACAATAAGGGACGGACAACACAAAACACAATTTATTGTCCCAGTCTCGGGGTTTTGTCGAAATGTTTAACCACCACCAGCTCGTTTGCGCCCTTACCTTTTGTTCAAAAGTTATGTTTCGAGAAAATTTGAAAGGAGAAAGGTTAAAATGAGAAAAGTCGTTTTGAGAATGGTCAAAACGCGAAAGTTGGTTTTGAGAACGGTTTAAGTGAGAAAGGGAGAAAAGCGAAAGTTGTTTTGCGCAGGGTTGAAATGAGAAGGTCAAAACGAGAAGGTAGAAATGCGAACGGGTTCAAATGAGAACCACCCCCCAGATCACAGCAGAAGCCCAGATCCAACAGGCCTCGATCGCGGAGGGAGGTGATTTCGCACGTTTCGCGTCCACCATGGCAGAATAAGCTGTTCATTGAGTCGAAACGACTTTGCGAGAAAAAAACTTCCGCGAAAACAATTTTTTTTTTAATTCGTTTGCCGTTTGTCCGTTATCTGATGCTTTCTTTCTGCGCATTTGTTTTGTATTTAAATCGAAGCAACATCGAGCAAGCAAGATTTATATCGGGCGGAATACGAGCAAAAGACCCTTTTCTGAGCAAATCGGAGCGTTGAGCCTTCTACCTTCGACTTCGTTTCTTACTTAAATTAAGAAAGCCTTAGTAGATCGTTTCCGCTGTCCCGCAACGCTCTCCGCAACCAGTTACGCTGGCCGGAACTCTGCAGTCAAGGTCATGGGCGCGCCGGCGCAGTAGCGGCTGCTTCGTTGCGGAGGGCTTAGCGGAGTTGGCAAACGCGGTCTACGAAAACTCCCTATTAAAGGGATACTTCAACAAAATTTGAAATATTCCCGTCGTTTTCAAAAATAGGTTGAATATGATCCACAATATCCGTAAATGACAATCACACGTTTGTATTTTGATCCTGGTGACTGTATTGTTCGTTATAAACGGCCCACTCTGGCAAGCGCTTGGAGAAGGCCCAGCTTAGAGCACGTGACATCCAACGCAATCGTGACGTAGGTCGTCTCAAGGCGAGCAAAGCTACGGCGAGGCTGACGTCGAGAGGATGGCCTAGTCGTTCCAGCCACCGAAGCGGCTGCTTTTGTACGAATTTTGAGTGACGGGTTAATCTTCTATAATCTTGTAGGGGGACAATAGCGACTTCTGCGACACACAAAAGGGATTCTCGGGAAGAGGGGAGTTCCTCCTTCCCCCTTCTCTCGTCGTGGCCGGAGGCGAGACGACCTCCGTCACTAGCTGTCAAGGTTCCTAGACGAGCATTACAAACGAGGCGTTAGCGACATCCACCAGGTGCTCTTTGCTAATCGTTTAATTCGTTTTAAAATTCCTTTTCGAGACTTTTTTTAACAAGATATTGGTATGTTCCATGTGATACTGCTTTTTTGAACACTATATACGTTTGCAAGTCTGTCTCAGGGCGCCGCCATCTTCCTCAGTGGGGTGTGCTCAGGCGCGGGCTACAATCCGATTACGACGCCTTAGCAAGTGCTCTCGTAATCGGATTAGAACTCGTCCGAGCGCACCCCAGCTGCTAAGCAAGATGGCAGCGCCCTGAAGCCGGACTTGCAAACGTGTATAGACCAAAAAATGAGCGCCGAAATTTCGTTGCAGTATCCCTTTAAAGGGGTCATGAAAGGCTTTTCCAACTTTTTCCTGTTTAGCTTTCCTCCTCAACTCATAAATCGCGCATTCCACCAAATAGTTCAAAAAGACGAAAAGAGGGGAGGCCCCTCTTGCTCGGAATCTGGTTTGTGTACCCAGACAGAGCCATTGTCCCCCTAGAAGATTAGCCCGTCGCTCAAAATTCAGACAAAGTTGCTTTCCCCAACCCGTTCACCCCGAATCTGACAGTGTTGCGGAAGCTACGTGCTCGTTGGGCCAGCTACACTTGCCACGTGATCACGCTCTTTCGCGCGCACCCACGCAGAGAGAATGAGGTCAGGTGATGAAATGGAGGCGGCTGATTGGTCCGGCAAGTTCGTAGCTTCCACCACAATGTCACCTTAGGGGTGAAGGGAATAAGTGAGGTCCGGTGCCGTGTGACGTGCGTTTGGACCCGATGACGCGCTTTTGGGACCGCTGATGTATCACGGTGAAAATGCAGACGAAGGAGAGGAGGTACGAAATAGTCCGCTGTGTTTTCAAATCTTCGCACTGAAAGTCAGGCCTCTGACTTTCTACATTTTTTTCTTTTGGCCCACTGAACGATGTGCTATTAGTAAAATTCCAATTAAAAATGATTTATCCCAACCCAAAAATCGTTTCGTGGGGCCTTTAAGAGAGCTTTAGTAGATCGTTCCGATAACTCCGATACCGCCGATGACGATACCCGAAAACGGGTACGATGTACGCGCAAAGGTGATGGCGGGGTTTCGGGCATCGTTATTCATTGCAGCGATCTACTCATTAAAACTCTCTACTGTCCCCTTACAAGCAAATCCAAACGCCAAAGAAACGAAAAAAAAGTTATGTTGTATTGCAAGCAAATTTGAAGACGAAAGAAAAAGCTAATAAAGCCTCTTCACTAACTATAAATGTCAGACTGTTTTTGTTTTAGTCTGGCGGGGTTTACATCAACAAAAATATGCTAATTAAACTGTACTCTAAGATTGCGGTAATTCTTTCTTCCGCAATGTTTTCCAGTGATAAGATGAATTGATCAATAATAAGCCATGTTTGAAAACAGATCTACTGATAGAGAATCACAATTTCTGAAGTACCCTTATATAAACCACATATACCTTACTTTACTCAAATAAATCTGATTCATTTGATTTTTCTCTCTTGGAAGAGATAAAAGCACTCCCAGAATACAATGAAACCAACAAATGTACGCATAAAGTTCCTGTATCATTCGAATGCTTATTACGCACGCGGGAGGTGCTGAGTTTAGACAACCCATGCATCTTCAACTGGACAACCATTCCTTCCTCCAGCGGCGTAAAATTTCCATTCTTCCCGGAGGGGGCAGGCTGAGAAGGTTTCGGGGTGCTTTCTCTGCGCAATTCCCTTACATCGGCAATTATCAGTAGTATATTTTAGGGGGTACATTTTACATCGTATGTATATCGCCATGTGTCCGTCGCTGTGTGTCAATGTCAATCACCGTGCAAGCGTAGCCGTGTGTTCATCGCCGGTACCACGGCGCAGGCGCCGGCGAGCACAAATCTGAAAAAGAAAATGCTTGCAGCGCCTGCAGCTGCAAAGTGGTGGGGGGGGGGGCGGTAGAACCCGGGGCCCTGTGCTTCTGAAGCAGTAATCCACTCGGCCACGAGTCTTTTCTCTTTAATATATGGAAATGAAGCCTGCGGCTGCAGAATATCAGGTCAAACGCTCATTAACAAGACAAAAGGATCATGGCCCCGGGTGGTGGGGGCACGAGCCCCGAGGCCTTCCCGTAGTCTATGCCTCTGCCCCTCAGTTTCCTCTCGTTAGAAACCGTGGTAGGTGCTGCATGTGTTGCGGTAAAGAGTCGCACATTTTCATTATTCGGCGCTTTCCGCGTTGCCCAAACAGTCGACAAGTCAAAGAACCTGCGCCGTCTGCTCGGTGCCTCCTATCTACTATGTACCATACCGCCACGTCACACACACACGATGATGATGATGATAGCTATAGAAGCAGCCCGTGGTTCGCGCACGCCGCCAAGCAAGCACGCAAGCACGGCATGCAGAAACAAAGGGGGCCTCTAAAACCGCGCGCGACACCGCGGAAGCGACGGATTACGGCATTGCTCGCTGACACGCATGCTCCTCACTGCCGCACCGCCCGTAGGGTGCATATTTCGGGGTACAGCCCGAGAGAAAGGGGGGGCGGAGGAGGACATACAATTTGGAAATGAGGTCTGCTGTACACGGGGTAAAGGCCGCGTCACGTGTCTCGCTAACACACGTGGCGTCTCCCCGCCGTAATGAAGGAAGCGCGGTCTCGATGTCGACCTCAGACGCCGAGGTCCCCTCCCCTCCCTCTCCCCGAACCCCCCGCAGCTTTGGGGCACGACCGGCCCGAAATAGACGCGGGCCCGAACCCAGAATGCGCCCAGAGGCGACAAGCTCCGGCTCGGGCTCGCGGAGCGCAGTGACGCAACGGACGTCGTCGGGCTGACACTGCGTACACCCCGTTCCCAAAGCTGAAGGGCACGTGTTTCCGCTGAGAACGGGACGCACGGATAGCCCCACACCAGACATGTATAAGTTACTCAAAAAAAGTAATTACGTTAAGTTACTGAGTATTAGCCTCAAAAGTAATTGAGTAGAGTAGAAATTGCTCAAATGGAAAGTAATTGAGAAAATTACTTTTCCCACACGGCCACACCAGACATGTACAAGTTACTCAAAAAAGTAATTAAGTTACTGAGTATTGGCCTCAAAAGTAGTTTGAGTAGAGTAGACATTGCTCAAATGGAAAGTAATTGAGAAAATTACTAATTACCGTAAAAAGTGGCGAATTACTTTGATGTTAGTTTTATATGTTCTTATGGTTAAAGGAAAGTACATATAGGTATGGTTTTGATCCGTTAGCGGAATTGTGCTAGCCAAATATAAATCGGCTTGCTTTTTTCACAGAGATGCTTTAATAGCTGGTTCTGCTTCTGCGTGCCTCATTGTTTTGTACTTCCTTGTTTGTTTGGTCAATTATGTACTGCAAATGTGTCATTTCTATTTTGAGGTTTAGCACTGCCTGAGCTTGATTTTTTAGACAGGTGCATGCTTCTGTAGTGTTGCGTAAAGTACATCTTAAAAGTACTTGAAGTAAAGTACAAGTAAACGAGACTGTTATGCAGGGGCGATCCAGAACTCCGTTTTGGGGGGGGGGGGGGGGGGGCGAAAATTTTTATGATAATATTCTCCCATTTTTCATGTTCAAAGGGGGGTCCACCCATGTCAAAGTGCCCTCCGAGAAGGGGGGAGGGAGGGGGGTCGACTTTGTTTGAGTAGGGGGGGCATGCCGCCCTCGTCGCCCCCCCCCCCCCCTTTTTGGATCCGCTACACGTGACGTTATGTGCCTCAAGTAAAGTAGTAAGTACACGGGTGCAATGTACTTGAAGCAACGTACCATAAGTACAATATATTTGAAGGTAAAGTACAAGTACTTTTAACACAATCTTCCATGATGACCAATTCTATTCCCTATACAGTGTTTTTTTAACTGGTATGCATTACTCTAGGGGTAATCGGAGGTGCATCACTTCTTTACGGAAATGGCAGCAAATATTTTATAAAGTCAAGTCGCCACAGAGTAGTTGTTGTACTACTCGCTGTCGAGCTATTTGACACAGTCAACCTGTAACGCACTTATTTGTGTCAGTTTTATAGCCGCCATTACTTCATTCAGAGAACATGAGCAGATGACGTCTCGAAAGAGCGCGTTTTCACACGACGATACGTCATTCTTTTGTTTTCAAATTCGCGGGAATGTACACTGAAGTCGGGAGTTTTACTTTCCTCGGAAGGTACAAGTGCATGCTCAGAGAATGTACTTCAAGTAAAGTACAAGTTTTCTAAACAGTAGGTACTTTAAGTACCATGTACTTAGAATACTTCACAACACCGCTTGTTTATTATTTTTTATATAAAAACGTTGGGGGAATTATTAATTTTCGAACCATCTTCAAATCTTCGAAGATCTGCATATTCGGAGTTTTGGAGGAAAGGCAACGCAAAAGTCCCTTGCGCTGCCCTTTAGCACGCGATTCTTTAAATACAGCACAAAGTACGGGAGCACCACATGAGCTTCAGCCCAGCAGCACAAAACGCCGGAAACGTCGAGAAAGGTCCCTGACGTCCGTGACGTCCCGCGTGACTTCGATCACGTTTTTTCGACGTTGAGGTGACGTCCTTATATAACGTTCCATTAGAGTTTTATCAGGGACGTTGTGCCGACGTTGTATTTCAACTCAAACGTCGTCAACGTTCCCACGACGTCCATGCACGACGTTCAGGCAACGTCCAACGCTCACGTTTTGACGTTGAAGTGAAGTTCATAAATGACGTTTCATTATCGTCCTGTCCGTGACGTGCTGGCGACGTCATGCTTCAACTTCTACGTCGTCACGACGTCAAGACAAGACGCTTTAGGAGCGTCGAACACTCACGTTTCTTCGACGTAAAAATAAAGTCCATAGTGACGTTACATTATTGTCCCGTCAGTGACGTTTCAGCGACGTCGCGTTCACACCTCAGCTGTCGTAAACGTCATATCAGGACGTACTGGCAACGTCGACCACTCATCGCTTTGTTCAACGTTGAGGACATATTTAAATTACGTTCCCATTTTTGTCCTGTCATTGACGCCCTGGCGATGTCATGTCACAACTTTGTTTTGTGTTTTTTTAGCTTTTCCAGCTCCATCGTCGACACAACGTCTTCCCCCACAACGCCTAGAAAACGTCATTTGGAATGGTGTCTCGACGTTCCATGTACGTCGTTTGTAGTCCGGATGTCGTAAACACACGTATCATAAACGTCGAGGGAGGACGCAACGGCCCACTGAGACGTGCATGTGACGTGTGACAAACGTCATTGGGAACGTTCTCTCGACCTTCTGTGCACCTTTTCGTCGCGGACATTTAAAGGTTTCATCGACGTCGAAGGAAGGTAACGTCCGACCTTCGACGTTGTACGACGTCACCGTTACAGACGTCTTCGACGTTCTTTCGACGTTTTCTTCACGTTTATGTGTGCTGCTTGGGAGAGCAGGTGCTGCATTTTGTTGCCTCCTTTGGAGTGAGGATGCAGTGTGTGTGCACCTCCTGTAGAGGGCGAGAGTTTCTACGCTGGGGAGAACGGGGAACCAGCCCTTTCTTCAAATGGGTCAAGTCTCCTTGAGCTTCGGGACACAAAGAAACGCCAGTCTTCGGCGCTAATCCCGGAGTTACTCGGCCTCTCTTGCGTCGTGTCTGTTCGCTCCCCGCGCTCGTAGCAGTGTTGCTGCAGTGGGGGGCTCATGAAAATTTGTGGGGGCTTCGACCTCCAAACCATTCCTCCCCCCCCCTTCCTACGCCACGTTTCTCCCTCTGTGCAAATATCAGCTGATCTTCCAACATCTTATCTTTTTTGCGCAGGAATGCTTGTTGACAGGCAAAATAACCACTAAAATTGAAAGTAATTTGTAATTTGAGTAGAAGTTACTCAGAAAAAGTAATTAAAGTAAACCACTAATTACCGAAACAAAAATGTACTGAAGTTACTGAACTACTCAGAAAAGTAATTAAACTACAGTAACTTGAGTATAGAGTAGTTTGACACCTACATATCATGTCTGCGCCCACACCCCTAGCTCTGTTCGCTCAATTACCTTTTGTGGGCGCCGCCATTTTCGTGCGGAAGTCCGTCGCCATCCCAGTGGCTGCTGCGACAATTATCGGAAACACGCTTCGTGCTCCAGGAATGGCGACCACCAACGACTCTCGATGGTTTTCAAAGGGTAAATTGGCGATAGGTCTCTTTTTGAAAAGACTTCATCGGGTTGTCGGGAAGCTCGGAGCGGTCCGAACGAGATGCCGAAGTTTCAGTGTCTTATTGAAAAGTTACGAGTGACTCTCTGAAAATTTCAACTGGAAAATTGGGTCCATTTTCGTCCGTTTTCTGTAACTGTCGCCATATAAAGCTCCATGTATTCTCCGTCGGTCGCCATTTCCCCATTGAAAATTTAAGAAAATTACCTATAACTTTTGGATAAGATAATGGTTAGTCCTGAAACTTAATTGGCATCTGCATCGGACCGCTAGCGCTACATTTCGGCAGGTAACGAGTGTATCGGCAATGCAATCTATTTTTGCAACGTTACGTCAAGGGCGGGAAGAAACCATTGTTGCAAGCCCACAGCTGCTCATGCACCATACTGAAGACAGCAGGTAGGCACTGGCTGAGACGCGTTTCTTCCCTACATGATCGAGTCGTACAAAAACTGTTAGCAGGCATGTTCGACGGCACACATATGTATACCCGAAGCAAAACGCGCTCAGAACTCGAGCCCTGTCCGGAGATAGTTCTGTCGTCGTGATCTGCAGTGAACCCGTGTCGTCTTTGTGCGGCGTATGAGCGGTGTGACTCTGCGGCTTCTTGCTGCCAAACACCTTTACGACCCTCAAGGGTGCAAATCAGTTTGTCCCAAGGCCACCGCCCCCAGGGATGCGTTGCGGCAACGCCTTTAGACTGGAGTGAACACCGCCTTTTAGTGCGGTGTTTGGAGCAGCGTAACCGCGGCTTTGGCGTCGGAACACATTTACACCCTTTAAAGGTGCAAATCAAGTTTTCCCAATATCAACGCCTAAGGGTGTTAAGACGACACCCTTAGACTGGAGTGCACACTGTGTCTTTTAGTGTAGCGGTGAATGAGCAGTGTGACGGGCTTTGCCGCCGTACGCCCTCACACCCCTAAGGGTGTAAATAAGTTTGTACCGAGGCGAACGCCCTCAGGGTGTTAACGCAACACCCTCAGACTGCTGGTGGAACACCCTAGAAATCGGACGTTGGCGATCTTCGACAGAGCCAACGACTCTGATAAACACGTTGTGTTGATGTCGCTGACGTATTTCCTTAATGTGAGGGGGCCCTTTAAAGGAGCAATGCAACAATTTTTGCACTCCGCGAAAATACCGCTTAGAACGGATCCCTGACGTTAATTACCTTTGAAACACTCGTTCGTTTTTCACCCCACGCAATAGAAGTCCCAGTAAAAATTAAAGAAAAACGATCAGCGTTCTTCCCCTCAACTCGCAGCCAGAACAAGCGGCCACGTGATCTGGAGCCGATTATATGCCGCCAATGTTGATCATAGCCACGCGCTGGAGTTGGCAAAGCACAGGACACGCGCTGAGTTCCAGACATTGTTATGGCTCGGCTATTGTCGTCGCTGCAGCGATTGGACACGGGCCACTACCCGAATGCTTCTCGAGCTAGTAATTATCACGAGCCCAAATCGAGTGCCCACGCAATGCTCGGGTCCAATCTTTGAACCGCATTCAAATATCGTCATATGGGTGTACTGCGATCCCCACTTTACGTCATCAAATTTTGCAAAGGAGAGATTGAATGAAATTGATCGCTTTTCTCTCTGAAATTACACCGCAACAAAGGAGTTTCTTGGCCAGTGGCGTTGCGTGCGAGTAACCTTGAGTCCCACTAGTGCCAGTAAGCTCGTGTAAAGTGAAAAACATTCCGATTGAATATCGTTGCACCGTTCCTTTAAAGGGGCCCCTGCAATCATAATTAAGCGTCCACCTTTTTTGCGGTTTCCACGTCTCTTGGGGTTCGGGCAAGCCAGCGGGCACGGAGAGAGTCACTAAATATCAGTGCGTCATATTTTAACCGGACGACGCGGAAAACCTCCTCCACCGACGGGGCGCGAACCCGCGGTACCGAAAGCGCGCGTAATGTGTCGTCTAAGGTCCTGGGCTTACTACTGGTCAGAACCGCTAAAAGCTTCTTTTAGTCGAAATACAAAATATAAGTGGCGCGAACCGTTTCAATTATTTATAAAAGTAGTTTTTGTTCAGTATTTTAGATCTGAAATTTGGTCTCGTACAGGCTTCAAAGAAAAAAATTCAAGGGTTTTCAAGGACTTTTAAGGACCTGGAAAGATATTTTAAAGGACCCCTTTAATACTGTAAACGACTTAATTTTCGCGAATTGCCCACGATTCGTGAAAAACAAGTACCGCGAACAATTTGGGCACAATATCAACACTTCGGAAGCTACATTCGAGTCGCAAAAATTAGAACCCGCGAATAATTCCAAATTTTCAGCTTTGGTACGGTTCGCGAAAATTCGAGCCCGCGTAAATTAAGTCATTTAGAGCACTCTATCCACCAAATTTAGAGCACTCTATCTACCACCTTGCACGTGCTGGTCAAGACCGATGACTCTGCTGGGGCTGCGGGGACGGATCCCGCGGAGACTGATCGGTCACTGAAGCACAGAGTCACATAGTTCTTCATGGAGCTACCTGCTGCCTTCTTCATGTTCCCACTGTGCTTCGCACTTTTAATGTGGTTTTTTGGTGCGGACTCGCCCATTGACGAGACGTCAAACGTCTTCCCTCAAGGTCTGCATTTTGCCCGATTCATGCTCCCTGGGTCCGACACAACCCAGTGTCTGTAGTCGTCATGACCCAACCACGACCGCTGGAAGTTGCACTTTCCGGGCATCGCACGCAGCTTAAACAACGTCCACCATGTGCTGCGTAAAGCAGACTCAAAACAAGGAAACCAGGGCTATAATAGCAAACACTACGCGAGTGAGCGACGGCGCAAGATCACAAGAAGCGGACGGGCGAGACCGGATCCGGAACCACCGGGACTGCTACCATTGTGGCCAGGCGCTTAACGTGTATCAACCAAATATGTCGAGTTGTATGCCATATAAGAAAATTCCCTCGTTTTAGTTTCAAATTTTTTTTAACATACACGTAAAAATCATGATTCTATTTTATTATTATAAAAAATGTAGCACCACTGACTATCATAGGGAAATTCAAGGGTTTTCAAGCACCGCTACAAATTCCAGGACTTTCAAGGTCTGGAAAATGGCATTTTCAATCCAAGGGTTTTCAAGGTTTTCAAGCACCCAGTGGAACCCTGGAAAAGAAACAAATGCAGTTTATAAAGTACGGAAACAAGAAATGATCCGTCGACATACCCGCCACCAATCGGTGGAAAAGGCGGCGCACTACTAGAAAGGAGTAGTGGGATCAGGCGCGACACGGAAAGGTCCTGGATGTACGTCGGCGGCGCTGCGGCCGTAGGGACCGAAGGACCCGGCCGGCTCTGGAGCGTTCCTCAAGGCCTTCGGTGAGCAGCTTTGTCTTGCGGTTTGGCCGTTTCGCGGTATGGCAGCGCGAAGTGGCTCCCATTCTGAACTGATCTTTACCCCGTGTTTGCTGTCGTTTGTGGACAATGAAGTGTCATGCCGAATTTGTGTTTAATCGCGCAGCAAATGCTATGAGAGCGCGCTCTAGCTGCCCGCTACATACAGCCTCATCCAGAACACGCTTTAGTGGCGCCCTCTCGCGCCGTCGACACGGAGTACGGCAGCCGTGAGCGCTCGCTCAGCTCACCACCCCTCGTCTAGTTCACGGCCACTCAAGCAACCAAGGACGTCATGAAGGAGGTTATTTTTTGCTTGTTTTTGTAATTTTAATTTCGCCTATAACTTCTAAAATAAATCGAAATTCGAGAAAAGGAAAGTGTCAGTTGGTTACTACGTTCAGTGCGCTCAGGTTTGGCGCAAACTAAGGTACTAGTAAAAAAGCCATTGCAGGGCCCCTTTAAGATATTTTCTTACGAACAACAAGCCAGCACAAGCAACAATTCATCGCACGTAGTTCCCGCACCCACACACACTCAAAAGAGGCGAATACCGATGAAATGAATCACGGACAAGAGAGGAATCACCGACGTGAGTAGTGTCTGTTCTCGTCCATACTTCACGGAAAGCGTTATATCTAAGTCCAAGGAATGTAATGCATATCCAAGTGAAAAGTAGTGGTACAGGCGATACTTATTCGGCATAGTCGCTAAAGCTGTTTAAAGCGGGCGTCAGTGCGGCGAACGCCGTTCAGAAGTGAAAGGTGCTCGCCTCAGTTCACGGGCGCTGCGATCGACCTTATTCGCACACCCTTCTTACACCTTTTAAAACTGAAAGGTGTTCTATGCAACCGCACCCTATTGTACGATTAAAAACAGGTGTATTATTCGAAATAAGAGTGCGCGAAAGGGAGTAACCACGGGAGTTAGTCCCCGTATAAGACACATTTTACAGCCTTGAGCGTGTATGAAATTTCCAAGTACGCCTAGGAATCTCGCGCTGGAATGGAGGGAAGAGGGGGGGGGGGGCAACCGAAAGCTCTTTTCCCTCCCCCTCTTCTCTCCAAACTCCCGGGATAAAAATTCGTAATGCTCAATAAAAGCGCACCACTTTCCTGGCTTCACACAATGGGACACTGGCGAAACAGGAGTCAGTTCAATCACAGTCACACATACTCGACGTCAACTCTTTCGTACTAGACGTTTTCGAGGCCGCAGCGCAGCTTCCACGTGCTGCTGCAGTGCTGCCCCGAAATGCCACGAGGGCACGTGGCTTCGCCTTCCGTCTCATCGGCACACGCTCTCGTAAAGGAGACAGTGCAGAGGAGCACTGCCGAAGCTATATACTGCGCTAACCGGATCGCACGAAATAATTAACGCTGAGTGTAGAGTTGCTTCCGAAATTAACATGTATATATTCGATGGGATGCAAATCGACAGATCGACGATGGTGTTTACCAGCTTGAATCAATTTCACGCTTCAAGTACCCACAGCCATTGTTGTGCAAACACGAGAGACACGCGCCACGAGCGCTAGTGCCGCGCCGCCATTTGCTTCCCACAAGGGACGCACGAGGGCATGCGCCTTGTGCATTAGTAACATTTGTCGCCATTTGTTTTAGTTTTTTTGCGCTCTGTTTTTATTATTAATCTGCTCTCATTTCATAGTTTCTATTTTTTTTTGTCGACAGGAATAAAAAAAATAAACAAGTTGTAAACAGCGGGATTAGTATGGGGAACCAGCTCCGTGTTGTCTTGCTGTTTTTCCGCCAAGAACTGGCGGAGAGACGCTGGGCCTTGTGGTCAAGAGTATAGAGCCACCAAATGAGCTGCGCAGTATATATCGGCAACTGTACCCACATAAGCTTTATTGGCTCTGTGGGTATATGAGCGAAATGTATTGAAAAATATTGTATTGTTCCCCGATCTGCTAGTGGGTGCCGCCATCTGGTGCTTGGTGCAGAGCAGACGCAACTGTCGATCGTCGTAATATAAAAATGTCGACTTCTTTAGCTTTCGGTGTACAGTGATTTAGGAAGACGGAAAAGTGATTCCTGCGATTTGAGATAAAGCTTCAGATAACTGGCAACTATGATTTGAAGCACCAAGATGGCTAAAGTGTCGTTATTCTCGAAGCGTAGCTTATTAAGTGGCTCTATAGTCAAGAGCGTTATCGCGGTGCAACAACCGATCCTCTCTACTAACTACGGGAGTTTCCTTCGCACACTTTCACGCCCGATCCGTAAATCTTCCGTTGCAATTGATTCATTGGCATTCGTGTCTTCAGAAACCTGAACGACTTTTCGACCAACGCCTTCATTGGTTTCACCGAAGAACACTCCCTCGCATCATTCCTGTAGCTCGTCGAAGGTGGATTACGTCGTGGTTCGCCGCGTCGACCGAGATGTGCACCTTCTTCCTTTTACACCGGAAGACCACCCCTGTAGGCCTACGTTCTGTCGAAAGGCTGTTGGGTTCGCACGCATGTCCGCTTGACTGTGATCCGCGTGCACCGTGTTAAATACCACCCAGTAGAGGATAAGGTCCGCGCTTTACGTCATCGTTTGTGGATTTCCGGCCCGCCCCCAAGCGGCAAACACGCTGCAGAACTTGACGAGAGGAGCCGCCGCAAAGCGACACAAGACGCGCCTTCGCGTCTACGCATGCAAAAGTCGCGCTCGTTGGCGAGACGCGTGCGCGAAGATCGGTCACTAGCTGCGCATGCGCTGCGTTTTCGCGCTGGCGAGGAGGAAAGCGGGCGGAAAGGCGGAGACGTTCGCAGACGATCGACGCATTCGGCAAATGCGGCCCCTGAAATCACGTGAACCTTGCTCGAGGAGTTGGAAAAATCTCTGTGTATACGTATACAGGCTCTCTCTCTCTCTCTCTTCTCTCTACTTATTCGACGAGAGCACGCATGCTCTCTGACGATTCCGATCTTGCTCGAAGGTCTTGTGGTACTTGAGCGATCAAAGTTAAGCGCCATATATTTACGAGAAATGGTCGCTTATAACATATTCATAGAATCATTTCGAGTCCCCGGCGATAGAATAAAGGGTAAATAGATCGAAAGTGTTCCAGTGCCAGTGTTCTCTCGTCGCAAACGGTCAGGAGCGAGCACAGCGTATGAGGCCAACTGGCTGTCTGCAAACAAGCCCGCGTTTGTCCAGACTGCGCGTGCGCACAAAACAGATTCGCGGCGAGATAAAGCGTCTGCACTTGCGCAGTGCAGAAAGCAGCGCCACCGCAGTGACGCCCTTTATAACGGGCGGTAGCCTGCGCCACCTAGCCCAATGGATGGATGCTAACGGCTGTACCCTTTATAACGGGCGGTAGCTTGCACCACCTAGCCTCAGAAATTAAGAACCAAAAGTATGATTTCTCGGCAATCGGCGGTATGGGATATCACCAGGATGACCTTTAAGGGATCGGCCAAAAAAAAACCTCCCCCCCCCTCTCTCTTCCCCCGACGAGGGAATCGCCAATTTTCCTCTTCCCCACGGCGTCCCTATTTTCCTCTGTCCCGCCTGTCCCCAGCTGTGTCAGTTAGTTGCACGTCATTCAATTCTCCCTAAATAATTTCCACCAGCCTTCCAACCTCCTCTTCGTTATTAAAATGCGCTTATGCGCACTACCCATTCTTCCATCACAAAATCGCCCAATGGTGCTTGTGCGCATCGACAAAAAACAGTCTAATACATTATCTAATCCACCTATGTCCACGGTGCTTGGCAGACTGACGTGGAAAAGTATACACACTAGCGACACACAGCGTCGGGATTCGTAAACGCCAGTAACGCACGCAAAGTTAAAATTCCGGTTACCTTCGGGTACGCGAAGAAGCGTCGCCACTTCTCAAAGATTCCTTTTTTCTTTTTTTATTTCGTCTGCATTTTCACGTGCTGTGGCCACCGATATGATGAGAACGACAGAGAGCACGACGGAAGGCAAAGACTGCGTGCCGGAGAAGGCCAGTCGTCCGAAAGCTACGCCCAGACGTTCCTCATCCTGCCGGCGACTACAGGATAGGATAAACAGCCCGGAGCCAAACTAAATTACGCGCGACGAAAACAAGAAACAACTACGCCCGTCGCCCTCAGCCAAATCCACTCGAACCCAGGTGGATCGCACATGCATGCCCGAACCACTTTTTTTTCCCCTTTCATCTACGACGAGATTTTTTCCAGTGTTTTGTTGGTTGGACTCGGTCTGGGCGAGCGTCTATTAATATACTTCCCACACCGACTTGCAGAGAACAAGGGGAAGGCAAAAAAAAAACAAACAACAAAAAAACTGACAGCTAACGACAACGTTTGTACTCTTAAATCGCAACGAAGAAACTCGGCTCAAAGAGCAAGCACAAAGTGCTTCAAAATGCGGCAAGTAACTCGCTAATACCGCTCAAATATATAGACGAAGGTGTGAAGATGGGCGACTCGGTGCATGATCAGAGAAATAAAAACAGCGCAAAAATTAACTCGAGGACGAGTAGAAGACGTTTGTGCTAGTGTAGATCAATTACCCTTCCTGATGGAGAGTACTATCTTATTAATCAGACTGACACGTTTATGTGACAGTGACTGCGATAAAGAAACGCCCCGTAGTGTTTTTTTCTCTTTCTCACTGTGATTGTGACTGCAATGAAAGAATGCCCTGTATAATTTTTTCGTCTCTCAGCACTGTGTTTGTCTATGTCTTCGATTTGTCTTATGCGTTGATTTTATTCAGCAGCTGTTATTTATTTCCCTGAAGACAAGTCAAACAATAACACGCGTCGAAATGCGACGAATTTGCATAGCTAAAACAGCTAGTAACAACATCTAAAACGGAATAGCATTTGTAACAGTAAAATGCGATCAGGCAACTATAGATAGCAACGTTCGTAGCTGTAAAATAGAACGAGGTAACCCAGCTAAAACAATTAACCACGAATAATATATTGAAGTACGACCAGGTAAGTTAGCCAAAACAGCAAATAAAGACATTTTGTAAAAAGTACAATGTCACTGATATAACTTCGATAAAACAAATAGATTAACATTCGTGAGACTAAAATGCAACGAAGGAACCCAGCTAAAAGAGCTGTAGCGACTAGCACTTGAAATATGAAAGTTTGACGAAGTAATTTACGTAAAAACATCAAATAAAAACATTTCGTAATACAAAAAAAAAAAATGCGACGTGACATCCATAGTTGTACTTGTGTGTTCGCGGTCTGTGGGGCAACTTGCAGATACTTTTATTGATTTTTTTACTCTTGCGTGCGTAATCATACTTATTAGGCCCACGACAGCGAGCACAAGCGTCGCTGCGGTCGCCGCGCCCTGATTGGGTGAGGTGTACCGTGACGTCAGGCGGAGGACTCCGCTCCGCGATCTCGCATCGGCTCGCTTCCCAGCACCGGTTTCCTGGTTTGGCGTTGTGTGCCGCAAGCTCTTCGAGGAGCTGGGCCTCGTTTACCCGGTGTACAAGACGTTGAGTTAGGCCGATATAGACGTGCTTCCGTACATTTTATAAGCCTGCTTGTCCCTTTTACCTTTAAAATTGGGTTACAAATCCCGAAAGCTATCGGCGGAGGCGATTCCGCCGATGAACCTCCCCGTCCCCACACGACAGAAGGCAATTTTGCGAGGGGTCGGTGAAGCGGTGGCGCAAGTGTTTCAGACGCTGGAATTCTGTTCCTTGCATGTTCATGATTTAGGACGATATTACATCCCGCTTTCAAGGCATTTGAAGTGGCATTTATATCATGGGCCTTTGGGTGGTCGGCAAATTAGCTCGCGACCCCGACTCTGCGCTGCCACTCTGCATGCGCTGGTTCGCAGATGTTTTAAAGGCCCTGCGTCTGATGATCTTTGAAGTGCTCGTGGAACAGGGTTGTTTTACATAAATGTAGCTTCTTCGTGAATTAATTATATAGTTTATACACCTATGCAGGCATATTTCTTAGAAGATGCATAATTACTGGAAATTAGTTTGTATGGTAGCAGCAAAAACGGCCGAATTGCCCCCAGTTGCCTGTATGATATGTATTGAACTGCCCAAAATATGCACAGCAATAGTACCGTAATTTGGAATCTTTATACTTTTTCCTGACATTCTTTATTCCAGCCTTGGGTATTCGGAAAATACACCGTTTAGTTTGAATTGTCATTTATTTCCAATTAAAAGAGACACTGCTGCAGGTCCCCAAAAGCTTCCTCAGCCTCCAAACTCCCTACAGCTGGACTCTCTGACAACAGAGGAAAACAGGAGTAAAAGCAAGCATTCGAACGTCTGTCCAGTGGTAGATGCAGCACTAGTAGCAGAAAATGTGGAACCTGTGAAGGGTGACAGTCTGCGTGCGAAAAACTTCTGGTATTTTAGCTTCAGGACAATTCGATTTAAGTAAAATCTCAATTTTAGGGCTTAAGGGACTAATAACGAGCTAGACACCTTCGCTTACGTTTGTTATACATTACTTGAGGGTTGATATAAACAAGTCCACAGATACCACCCGTGTAGTCCATTGAAATACTATCCGAATCCAGCAAAGGTCAAATGCGAGCAATGTATATAATAAATGTTCCTTGTTTTTTTACTTTGCCCCTGCACTTGGGCTGTCTTACTTGTGATTCTCTCCCCATGGCCCAGACTGTATTTAGCATGTTGCTCGAGCAGCATGCAGCTTTTCTGCTTCGGCGATCTTGTTTAAAAACAGAGATACAAAAAAAATAGTATACATAACCTGCCAATTCATTAAGACCATCAGCAGCATTTATTGTGTGAGATGTAAATCTATAGTGATGCTCCTGCAATTGTGGCCATATTTCTTTATTTTCATATACCAGCTGTGATTCATGCGTTGCCTGCCCTGTCAACCATGCTTAAAATGTTGGTTGAAGTTTCGCCTGCAGCTACAGGCCATACCTCAATAAAGCCACATATAAAAATTTACACTTCCTACGAAAAACACGCCAAAAAAAATTAAATAGAAACGAGCGCGCCGACAGCTAGCGTCGTCACAGCCTCCACAGGGCGAGCGGGGCGAGTCGGGGAAAAATTCTCTCCTCGCCGTGACGTCACCCCGGTTCGCCGTAAGGGGCGCCACGCGAACTTCTCGGGGCTAATACGGGCGAGCTGGGTTGTAGCTCACCTTACCACTGCCGGGTACAACGCCCGATAAGATTAAAAAGTCGTCCACATGCAGCGTCGCTGACCTTATCAAATTTACGACCCGGGCCCGGAATGTGATCTACACCAAGAGACTGATAACCGACAGCAACATGGTAATCTTCAACAGTAAATAACTCAAGATAAAAAAAGAAAGTTAATCGCACCTTGACCTCACCTCTTATTTGCGGATCAATACTATAGGGACCATATTCCAATAACGGCCTTGTGCGCGCAGTCATGCTTCGTTTACTGGGCATGCGCACTAATATTCCCTTCTGCGGATCATCGGACCCCACGCAATCCGTCACCAGCGCATATAGCATCGGCATTTCTCGCCTGCGTGATAAACGATGGCGAGTGCTGTTCTACATCGTCGCTTCATCCGAGCTCCCAGTCGGCACTGGAATGAAACGCGAGACGGTGGGTGCATGGTTTCGCCAGATGCTGCACCACCTGAACCAGATGAGCTGCAGAAGAAAGTGGATCCTCATGACGAATCGTGTTAGACTCCCTGCTCCAGTGCATGGAAACCTTCGGTGTTGCGTCTCTAGGTGACTCGGTGTGTTTATCAAAAACCATGCGCTCCCTTTTCGCGTTTCATTCCGTGCACCGACTGCTACGTGCCCATAAACGTAAGCGGCAGAAAAAGATTTGTTCGAGGATAATAATTATAGGATAAAAAAGAGTGCGGACTTTTCAGAAGGACAGCGAAGCGGTGAGAATCGGGCCGTCTACCTTGTACCAGCAAATCGCTTTGAACGTGCCTTTTTTTCCAGTACCCTCGCTTCCCGCGCTGTCTGTCGCCATTTCTTTTTGGGAGTGCAGGACTAACTCTGCTCCAGCACCCATGCTACGTGTGACTTCGTCGTTTTTAACCATTCAATTCATCTTTTTTTTTATTTTTTAACGGTAGTATGGGGCATTTTTGCAAGCCACACGTACATTTTTTTTTTTTTTTTTTTTACGTTTCGGGATAAGGGTAGGACGTAACCCTGCAGGTTCCAACTTCCGAGACAGAATACTCGAAGAACGTGTAAACGGCGCCAGAAGAATAATTACACGCCAGTTCAGACTATTTAAGCACCAAACAGCTCGTCTTCTCTTTTTTTAAGTTTTTTTGTTTTTGTGTTTTAGTTTGGTACTACCCAGTTATAAGTTATAACTGGGTAGTACAAAACTAAAAAAACCAAAACAAAAACTTGAAAGAAGAAGACGAGCTGTTTGGTGCTAAATAGTCTGAACTGGCGTGTAATTATTTATAACCTTGTTCCTAACTTTTTTTTATTCTAATTGCACCGTTTAGCACACCGAGACTGTTTGCTAAATGATTACCGGATGTGCCGGTCAGTCGTAGCTCCCACAAAAGCAACCTACATACGAGTAAAAAAAAAAGAGCTGCCTTTTTTTTCCAACTGTTTGCATGTATTTTACATGCTTCTCAAATATTCTATCTGAGTTGTCTGTGGGAGTATCTTTTACTTTTGCGAAAGGAATATTTTATGTACACCAAATGACTTCATTTTTTTAAAATTATTATTGGGTCAAGTCGTAGTTGTTTATTCCGAAGGACACTCTACAAGGCGGTTTATTTTAGGCTTGACATGCGGTCGGTTCAGGCCAGTTATACGACCAGGGGGCATAATGTAGGGGGCTAATTCGTCACGATAAGTCGGATAATTCAAATTTAGGGATTACTTTTCTTTTTTTTATTTTTATTTCTGGAAAAAAAAACATTTGGCTTTAATAAAAAAACTTGCTGAGCGTCGTCCAAAACCCCTAAATCAGTCAATCTGAGGAAGATTTTAAGCCCTTGGGAAGCGCCACGGTGCGCTAAAGTTTTGACGCATGCAACAAGCTGGCAATAAAAAAACACACAAATAAACTAGCAAAAAAGAAAAAGAAAACAGATTGTAGGATAGGGTGGCTGTTATAACCACACTGAACTTACGCATAAAGAGAACAATAATACTCACTCTTATTTATCAAAAAGAAATACAGTGGTTGTAAACGCCAATTTTATGAGTCAAAACCAATTTTCGCAAATGCCCCTTTTCTTAAAGATATCACAACGTCTATTTCTAGAAATATGGTGGTCCCCCATCATAAGACGCAATCCTCGCAACTAATGCAGACTGGGCGTAATAATTTAACAAACAAAGCTTTTTTTTTTGCGCAAAAAAAAAATTCCGGGAAATTCTTGAATTTTTGGCAAAGTTTGAGGACGTTCTTTTGAACAATCCCAATTACTACACAAACCTCACGTAAAAAAATATACGTAATAATGATATAAGAAAAGGTTTGTATGCAGTAGATAATTATAAATTTTAGAACATCGTATCGTTTAAAAATATAGTTAGTTCGTTACACCCCACCGCCAGCCGGCGTCAGCTCCATTCACATGACGGTCGAAATTCAGTCGAACTTTTGTCGAACTGGCGTCAATTATCGCTATTGCTCAATGTTCATACGCCGCGCGAAATAGTTCTGACAAGATTTGGTTGTCGGAGGCAGAAGCGATGCTTTTGGCGTTTGAAAGGTGTACGCTTTGATAAGGCAACATATATATCTAGTCTAAAATGAGCCTTCATATATCTCAATTCTCAGCATAAAGAGGGAAATTAGTAATGCTCCGCGAGAAGGCGTACTTTTTTACCACGGTCTTTGAGGTGAAAACGAGTATAGTCGAACTCATACTAAGTTCGTGGCATCCGCACTCTCGATGCAGTCCAACAGTAGAAAACTAAACACTTCCATGGACGGCTGCTTAGTACAGCCTTGCGTATACTGGCTAAACTTGTTGACGGTGGCAGTTGGGAAGTTACATCTCTCTACCACTCTCTGTTTCTAGTACTATCGTTAGACCGACTCAATGTTGCACAACCGCCTGAACGCGTGAAGACACGTTCATTATGATTGCACCAAACTGTGACACACTTCATGGACCCCATTTCGCCCTAACCTGGCAAACGGCGAAAGCTACTACGACCTGCGTGAGCCAATCAGAGCGTTCGAGGGAAGCACGTGACAGGGAACCGACGGACGGCACTCGTCCTGCAGAAAGCTGCCACGTGTGCCATCGCTCCATCGCTCTCGGAAGGGCCCAAGCAGGTCGTAGCGTTTTCCCTTTGTCAAGTTATGTTGAAACAAGGCATATCAGCCTGTCGTTTTCCTTACACCAATTCTTGACGCAGCCGCATGTCTGCTTCGAAAGCTGAATCATTTTCAGCAAGCAGACAAAAAACAAACAAACAAAAACTTGCAGGCAAAAACAAAAACGCACACATAAAAGAAGCGGACGCGCAAAGAAGTTGCAGCGACACCCTGACATGTGCAATATGGTGTCCGCCCGCGGGCCAAGCGAGTCCTTCTCAAAGTCTCAGAAGTGACGCCGCGAGTGCACGTCAGCATGCGTCACTAGCGACCACGGCCAAGATTTTTGGTTGCGTCGAAAGCTGCCCGCAGGGAACTACTTCATCAGGGGAAAATACAAAAAACGCAACTCAAGAAACAGTTTGAATTTGTTTCTTCTTTTCTCCTTTCGGTCGGCCAACACACTGCCAAGCAGGTCTGTCGTCTGGTCGATGGAGGAACCGCCACCACCACGCAAGAGGCTTTATTTAGCCATTCATATCGTTTTGCTTTCGGGGAGTGGGGAGCTTTTGAGTTGGCGGCGAGATGCGCTCTCTTCCTCGTAACCTTCCTCGAAATGTCGAAAGGCGGAAATTTTCGCTTGAAAGTGGAACGTTTCGGCGTGAAATCCTATCGTCAACTTCGTGAAACCGACGAGACGTGAATGAAGACTGATAGAGACAGAGAGGGGAAAAAAATGGCGCCGGAACTTTTGACAGCAGCTTGCTGAGCAGACGAATTGATAAAAACAAAAATACAAAACTGCGCAAAGGTCGAAAAGAAAATGGCGCCCTAGAATAAACGATTAATTAAACGAGTTTGACTGAACGACCGTTTTGTTTCGCGCAGCAGACAACGAAGGTCGCCTGTCTAGCAGACGACGAGCTCGCGCGCAAATGTCGTCTGCTACGAGCGTTTTTTTCTTTTTCCTTTTGTTTCATTTTTGGCAGTTTCAATTCGAGCAAACGACGGCCCCTATCGTTTCGAGTGGAGCTAATAGGCGCACTCCCTAATCGATCCACAAACGAGGACCACAACAATGGAGTACAATGAAGTCTCAAGTAGAACAAAATCAGACTGTCTGCTCGGAGAGACACGCGCCAACGTCACGCCGTGCCCCTTTCGTTTGTCGTCTGCCTTTGTCTTCTTGCTTCTGCGGTGTGCTTCACAGCCGCAGCACAACCCGTTAGACCGAGAAACTCCATACCCTGTCACTTTTTGAACAAGGAAACGCAGTCTTGAGGCCCAGAAATAAAAAGCCGCGGTTCTTTTCTCAGTAGCCGCGAAGAGCTCTCGACCTCTACGCGAGGATTTGGGTTCTTTTATCTCCTGACGCCTCTCCTCGAGAATTTTTGCTTTGGCCGTTCTTTGCTCTCGTCGAAGGGCGCCTTTTGTACGGAACAGCAAGAGTGGAACGGCCCAAACTCATAGCCACGCGAAGGATCGTTGACTTCTACGGTCGGCTGGATAGCGTATACACGCGAATGAGCGCATGCCAGGACAAAGAGCTCTCATTTGGTCACGCCGAGCTCTCGAGAGACAATACACGACACAGAGTGCGGCGAAGATGCCACCACCAGCAGCAGCGCAGCCGTGCCCGCTCGACCTGTCATTAAGTCAGCCATCTGATTTAATCGTGTCTTTTTTTTTTTCTTCTTTTCTTCATTTACTGTGCGGCCAGTGACTCTGAGACTTGCACGACCCCTCCGATTAGCGAGCCCGTACCATAACCGTGTGAAGTTCTCAGAGGAGCTCGCATGACTTATCAGACGAAGAAGTATATGCTACGACTAAGTGATGTCATCGGCGTTAACAGGGTATAAAAAGGTGCGCAATCTACAAGATTCTATCTGTAAGTGGTTTACATACACATACGAGGAACTACATAACCTTGTTCCTGTACACGTACACGTATAATTGGGACGTGAAAAGATGCCCACTTGTCTGGAAGGCAAACTATAATCCTATCCTGATTTTATTTTATTTATTTTTTGTCGCCGTTTTACTGCGGAATACACAGATCCGTCTGCAACTCGCACGGACACAGAAATCTTCAGCATATGTAGGCTAATTCTTGTGGATGCTGCTCATGAAGAAAAACTGTGTGAGAAAATTATACAAAATGTTTTTTTGTATTGTATATTTTTATATAGAAAAACTAATTTACGCGTTAGCGAACGCTCTGCTTCCGCCCAAATGTTGCGCTAGCGGCCCAAAGCAGACGCCAAAATTCAGAAGGAAGCGTTATCTTATTCAGAAGTCATAAACGATTTTCGGAAATTTTCAGTGGTAAAATGGCGGCAGCCAAAATCCACGAATATATGGGGCTCAATAGCCCAAACTACAAAGAACGGGCCCAAAAGTCGGCACAAAAATTTTGTGAATATATCTATAGGATACCTGATGAAGAGCGGTCCCCGCTGGAAACGTCGTAATAAACTTCGTATTAGTAACTCCGACAGTACGCATCTTTGACTTTATATATATATATATATATATATATATATATATATATATATATATATATATATATATATATATATATATATATATATATATATATATATCACTATTAAAAGAAGTATTTATTCAGAGTGTTGTAATAAAAATCGTCAGCAAAGCAAGAACTCTCAAATTAACTGATCGGTTTCAGATACATGTTGAGCTTGGTTAATTCCTGAGGGAACTGAGCAACGGAAACGACAGCGTACCTGCTCTCTTGTTCTACTACAAATGCCAGCCCTAAGGCGGGACGGTGTCATTTGCATTCTTGTTATCACGTCAAGTTAGGGCCCAAAGTATTCATATAAACAAATCAAATCTAAAGATGTCACTGGCTAAACTGCGAGCTTACAAAAAGTCATAGATCACCGAGGTCTCTTCGCTTTCAAATCTCTTTCATTGTTTCAACGCCCCCCCCCCCCCCCCCTCCCCTTTTACGTTGGCCCTCGACCTTTCCGGTGTGGGTCATCTGGACGACACACCCAAATGAGTTTGAGACGACTGAGGTACAGATATTTCTGAGTCCCAAATAAACCCCAAAACCAACTCAAGAAAATAAAGCGTCACGCGTTTCATTTTGAACTCAGGCATACCGACTTATGCACACAAATACACAAAAAAAGAGCACATCACACACAAAACATAGATTAAAAAAAAATACAGAAGATAAAAACGCGACGAACAACAAGCGATTGGGAGGCGGCGACAGAAACCATAGAGAAACATGGGAGTCAAAAAAGAGTGGGCGCCCACGAATGCGATTCAACGTGCTCGCAAGACCTTCGAGCGCCGTAAAGAGCGGAGCAGCGCCGGCTGATGACACCCCCGATCGTGCTACCTTGGCCTCCGCCGCTCACCACGTGACATAACGGCTGTCCCGGGTGTCCCAAACAAAACTGCTCGCACTCAAACGGTTACCGTGAAGCAAGCGCTGGGCGTAGCAAGTTGCAATTTCACCGAAAGACGGATTTCACCCGGCAGAATGGCATACTAAAATTTTAAACCTCTGCTCAATGTGTCCATGAGATCAGAAATTATAAACTTAAATTTCTGTTCGAGTTAAAACCTAGCTGGCATGAGCGGATCCAGATCATGGTCTTTCTTGTTTGATTATTTAAACGTATATCAGAAATTAAAATTTCTATTTCTGTACGAACAATTTACTGACATGAGCAGATCTCACATACAACATGCGCTGCCTTGTGCGCTGTTTTCTCACTTCAATAATGTTCAACCACGCTTTCTTGTGGCCATATCCTTGTTTGATTCTCTCCGGGGTGATATGATCAGTATACGTCATTTTGAAATAAGTGGTTTCCGTTTTACGGTATCAAGTGATCCTGCTTTGTCGGATCGGACGCTTTTCGCTATATTAATAGCGGGTATTCCGGTTTTCAGACAGATATCGTTACGTCAGAAATGCCGACCACCACACAGCGTAGCTGAAACCTCGAGCATCATGTTGTAAATTCCATTCATAAAAAAACAGCGACCCAGAGGGATGAGTCATCGGAAGCGAACGACGAGACGAACCTCTGCCAAACTCAGAAACACGAAACGTCAGGAAAATAACGCACAGACAAAGTGTACCGTTCTAGGAATCGAACAAATCTCACCTCTTGGTCCGTCGTCCGGTTGATAGCAAGCTGAACTTTGCCATAGGTGCCCTGTCCCAGCTTTCGTACCACCTGAAACCGCTGACGCAGCTTGTGTTTCTTGTCGGACGAGGCTTTCTGCTCCGTAGGTTCCACATCTTCCTGTACCACCATGACTGCCGCGATGCAGTAATTTCTTTACAACGGTTAAATCTGCCAATCAAGATGATCTGTCAATTCAAGAGATCACAGCACCGTAGAGACCGCCGTTCCGCCGCATCGGAGACCCCGGTATCGCTTGCGTCGCGGGACGACGACTCCTCCGAACAGCTGAGGAACGTACTTTGGCTGATGAGGAGGACGGATCACGTGGGGTGTTTAAAACTTTGGAGATGTTCGTGGCCTCTGTGAGCGTGTGCCGATGTCCGGATGGGAGACCGTGTGAACACTTACATCGTCGTGGAAAACTTTGATGTGGACGGAGTCGCAGCACACTGTCAACCGGCGACCGAGGCACTGGGCGCGGAAGGAGCCAACGACGTCATTGCCGAAAAGTGGTGCTAAATTTAGAAGGCCGATCTCATGTTACGAAGCGCGGACCCCTACTCCCTTGCGCCCGCCCTGACGACTGGTCGGATTTGTGCGCCATGGAGGAACGAATTGTGCGGAGGGACGCGCGAGAGTTAACTCGAGTGAGCTTTTGGAATCGATGACGTCATAAGAGTGCATCTTCCATCAACCGTGGCACGCGCGCAACGTTGACGTCATGAGTTGCTTTACGGTCGGTTCGGGTTACGAGTTTACTCCCTGCGGTAGGGGACTTCTGTTTGTTTTCCGCTCTGGATTCCTGGCGAAGCAAACCGATCAGCCAGCACAGCGCGACAGCGCTGTTGTGGCTGCTGTTTTGACGTGTCGCCGGTGACGCCGCGAATGTATGTGATTGCTGAAGTTGGAAGTGGTCAAGATAATTCAGTGATTACGGACTTATTCGGGAGCCAAGTTAAATAATGGCACTTGGGGTAAGTCAGTATCACAACCTTCTTTAGCGTGCACTTTGTAGCGAAGGCAGCAGCAAGCTATGTAGCTATCGAGTTCTATCGTAACATCGGTAACATGTCACGGTGTTCACGTTACTTTGTGAGTATCAGTAGGATTCAGTTGCGTGCTTCTCCGTCAGAAGTCGTTTTATTGTGGCACCAAAGTTTTCCTAATGAGTCTTGTGTCTCTTTCAAGCAGAAATTTCAAGCTTCAAATCCTTCGCATAATCGGATGTACTTGCCAGGAGCACTCATTGTTGCCGAGCTAACGCACCATTTCTTCCAAATTTAGTGATATATGTTTCGCGGGTGATTATTACAGCCCTTATTTTAGAAAGTTCGCGTGGCTCTACGTGACAGTTTCCACTGGTTACTGTGAGCTCATTTCTGACCTCTCCCTTCTGCCAAGAAACGGCGGAAAACGTAGGTCAGCTAATGCTTTCTCTGGTGATGTTTGGTAACCATAGCAACCGGGACTCACAACACGAGTTTCGAAGTGCGTTTCGGTAGCGCTTTTCGCCACAATGCGTGCGGTCGCGCTTTGGGTCGACAAAGTTCACGACAGGGAAAATAACGAACAGTGGTGAGTTACATGCCTCTCTTTCCCTGGGTGCTGCAGCACTCTGAAGACCCGTGTTCGCTCCCACAAAGCTCTCTGCTCACCATGATTGGCTGTCTCTCCTTCTCCACTCTCCTCTTCACCAGTGTTCGCTGTGCTGAAGTGGAAAGAGTGAAGGGCTTTGTAGGAGGAGCTTGTCCTTCCTTCGAAGGGGAGCGCGAAACGGTGATACAGCTGCGACATAGAAAGTCAGCGCCGAGCTGTTTGTGCGAACAGGCCTTTCCTCTTTGTCAGCATCTACGACCTGTCCTTCAAGCCGGACGGCAGCCAGCTGATCGTCGCCGCCGGCACGCGGGTGCTGGTGTACGACACGTCGGACGGCGCGCTGATTCAGCCGCTGAAGGGCCACAAGGATGCCGTGTACTGCGTCTCGTACGCCAAGGACGGCAAGCGCTTTGCATCTGGCGGGGCCGACAAGCAGGTCATCATCTGGACGGCCAAGCTCGAGGGAATCCTGAAATACTCGTACGTAAAAATACTTGTACGTAAGCGCAGCTGCGCCAAGTCGCTCTGCGAGCGGAGACTCTGTTGTCGCCGACGGTGCGAGAACGACGGGCGTCTGTTCTGAAGGCCCTGCCTCCCGCACGCGCTCGCTGCCTTCCGCCGTGCTTTGGCTGCACGTGCGTGCTCAAGGCTCGCGAGACATTGAAGCGTTGTCGAAGGTAGAAGGCTCGTACTGGAGGTGGGACAACTGAAGCTCCTCCCCGCCGTTCTCATCCCTTCAGTGACTGTAGCCAACGGCGGCTTAAATGCGGGGCATGGCTCTGTGTCACTATAGTCCGTTGCAACTCAAGAAGGTAGGGCAAGGGAAAGGAAGGCCGGGGAGGAGGAAGCAGACGGAATGCTGGAGAGAGGAGGAGATCTCCCTCTCCTCTCCAGTGTTCCGTCTGCTTCCTCTTCCCTGGCCTTCCTTTCTCTCGCCCTACCTTCTTGAGTTGCAACGGACTATAGTTGGGCAGGTGCAGGCGTGCCAGGCGAAGAGAGAAAGGGCGAGCACTAGGCAGGCGAGATGCGAAAGGAGGGCAATGGAGGGGTGAGGGGAGAAAGGAGAGCACTAGGAACGTTGAGAGGAGAGGAGTGTTTCTCTCCTCCTCCCAAGCCTTCCTTAGTGCTTGCCCTTTCTCCCCTCGCCTGGCGTTGCCTTCGGCCGTACTGCATGCAGCTAGAGACACGGAGTATAGGTTCGTGCTTATCGCTTTGTGATTCGTTGTCCAGCGTTGCGATCTCGTTGGCTGAGGAGCTCTGGTGATATGCTCAAGACTCGCTGTGCTCCAGAGTTTCTTAAGCTGGCAGTGACCGAGTGCGATTCACGGGGTCTGTCAGGAGCGTGAACAGAACTCTCCGACTGGTTGTACGCCGAGCGCATCGGGCAGACTATGAGCGAAAAGTGTTTGAAGTGAAGTGACAAGTGAAATTTGTAATTTGTGTATTTTTTAGTGAAGCGAAAAGTGCCATATTGGCTGCGGTAAAACTGTAAGTGAGTGGTACATCTGGCACTGCGCTCTTTCAGTATTAAGTGCTGGTGCTTTTTTGTTTGTGGTCGGACATGTCGACGAAGGAGAAGACGATGCATCGAAAATTGATGCGTTACTCGGACACAAATATGCTTGCCATGTTTTGTTTGAGAATTGAAAAGTGTGCGACGGTCAGCCGTGCTGCTCCGTCTGTGGTTGATGTAATTATGTCGCCGACCAAATCTGAAAAAAATGTGCCTCGAAGTCGCGTATTGTACATTCTTTGATAAGGACCAGGAAAATATGCACCACATAAAATGCAAGCATTTACTACTACATTTTCCCTGAAATGTGTGTATTCATACCTGTACACAAAAAGCATTATGTGGCTGTATATTAGCCATTAGCATCACAATATCATTTCAACTTTAAATTGTGCAAACCTGTTAATTTTATTTAGACCTGAGTGGCCTGTCAATATTTCTTGCAATGAACGAACATAAAGCAATAACCTGCCTAGACAAGGCTTAAATTCTAGTCTTAACTGTGACACTCTTTGATTGTGATTAGACGGGTCTTTAATGAAGCGCAATGTGGAATGTTTCAGTCACCACGACTCAATTCAGTGCCTGTCTTACAACCCGGTGACTCACATCCTGGTGAGCTGTTCCTGTTCCGACTTTGGTGAGTCCCGCTTTTTGCAGTGTTAAAGATCATCTTTTGGCTTTTTTTTTTCCTTCGTTCAGCAAGATTTTTTTGTTTGCACCGCGAGAAATATTAATCAGATCACCTATTTTTTGTCAGCATTTCCTACCTTTTTTGCGATTTATGCAAAGCTTAGGCTTTTTTTTGTTTTTGTCATAGGTGTTTGTCATACCGGTATTTGTGAGAAATCCAAACCCAGCTTTTTGCACCGCAAAAATAAACTAGACATTGCGAGGAGTTCCAACTTCGTCAAAGCCGTAGCCTCAGCTGCTCGAACAAGATGCCAAAGTTTCAGCACCAACCGTTATCTTATTCAAAAGTTAAAGCGATTTTCTGAAAATTTCAGTGGAAAATGGCGCTGACGGAGTTCTCGAATACATGGAGCTCTAGCACACCAGAAACCGAAAACGGGCAAAAATGGCCCCCATTTTCTCATTGAAAATTTAAAAAATCACTTATAACTTTTGAATAAGATGACGGTCGGTGATGAAACTTGAGAATCTTGCTCAAAGGGCTGGGACTACGTTCTGACGGAGTTCGAGCTCTCTGCGATGTCTAGTTTATTTTTACGGTGCGAAAAGCCGGGTTCGGATTCCTCGCAAACACCCAATATTTCTGATAGGTATAATGTTATAAATCAGACATTAATTTCACGACGATGAAATTATTGCATGATCGGTGTTCCTTCTGAGTGAATGCAAGTTTCGCACATAAAATCAGTTACGAGAAATCGCATACATAATTGCAGACAACTGTACAGAGAAGCAAACAAAAGTGCGATGACATATAAAACGTAAGAAACTATACTTTTTTATTTTGTTGATTGAGCCTTCCTGATAGAATAATTCCAGAAAGGCAGCCATATTTTAGCAACCCATGCGTGCAATAACATTATGCCAAGTAGTACTTTCATGCCAGGAATAAAATAAGGTACCATATATTTTCTGCATAAAGTCTGCAAAAACAAATTTCGATTAAAAACAAAGTTTTTCTTAGATAGCTTTGCCTTGTGTCTAACACTCTGCAGATAACAATTCTCAGTCATAGCACACGTTGACAAATGCCTGCTTTATTAGCTCACAAAAATGCTTGTATTTATACAGAAGTCATCATTAACATAGGTACTCTTGTCGTCTCCATATTCCATAACGTATTGTCATAATGGACGATCTAGAAAAAACAAGTCTTTGCGTAGTCTGCACCTGTAGATAGGTAGTCTGCACCGCATAAAATTTAGTCTCTTAACACATGTATAGTCTGCAGATAATAGTTTGGAAAATTGGGCACTTGGGCAAAATTGGGTCCATTGAAATCGTGCACGTCTCGGCGTCAAAGTGTTGAACGCTCTCTCTCCCTTGTCCAGGCCTCTGGTCGTCGGAGCAAAAGTCGGTTTCGAAGCACCGCACCAGCGGCCGAGTAACAAGTTCGAGCTGGAATCCTGACGGACAGTACTTGGCGCTGGGACTGGCGTGCGGTAGCGTCACCATACGTGGAAGGGTGAGTCGGCGGCAGCAATGGGACCGCCCGTCTTGGTTCGGACGTGACGTCAGTTCGTCTTCCGCCAAGCGGGCACGCCCAGTTTTCGCTGGAAAGCGTGCAGTCGCGGAGTCGAGAATGAGCGGAAGGAACCGGAACGCCGTTTGCGCGTTACAGAGGTCGCTTCACATCTGCAGTACAAACAGTATCATGTAGAAGGTGAGGCTTACTGCATCGTGTCATCATTAATAGGTCCCCGACCCACCCTAAGCAGTTACTGAAAGCTCAGCGATAACATGCTGCAAAGCAGCAGCCGCGTGCGTGCCACGAGACGTGCTTGCAGCGACGCGGACACGTGCTAGGTGGCAGGGGGTGCAGCCAGGAATTTTTTTCGGGGGGGGGGGGCACTGAGGTGGCTGGGATGTCCGTGACTTGGGGTGCGGAGAGGGGAGGGGGGTCAAAATGCATGGGTATATTATAGGGTCGGCTGAATTTCGGGGCACAAGCCCCATGGCTAGCCCCTGCTAGGTGGTTTCGCGTGGATCCACTGGTGATTAGCTTAGGGGAGGAAAGGTGCGAGCCAATGAGTTATTTTGGAAATAGGCAGTGCCTCCCATTGTCTTCTTGATGCACTATGGCGATCCCAGGTAGAGCCCTGCATATCCGCGGATTATCCGCGGATATCCGCAGATATCCGCAGTAAACTGGCGGATGCGGATAAAAATTAGACGGATTTCGGCGGATTGCGGATCGGATGCGGATGTCAGGGGCTGCGGATGCGGATATCCGCGGATCCGCATCTAAATGTTTGCCCGGTGGCATTCAGTCCGTCGACTGACGTTTCATCTACAGATCGTTTCGTCGACATGCGACGTTTGATCGGAAAACTTCCCGTGTTCGATTCATCGAAAAACCTGAGTCGTTTCGTCGCAAACAACCCTGCTATTTTCGTAACAAACTTTTTGCGGCTCGCTTGGATTACAGGGGGAGGGGGACATGGTTTGGTTAAGCACGCTTTAGTGAATCGCGCGCTAGCTTTTAGCGGCTTAGTGAAGAAATACGTTGTGGACAAAACGTCGCAGGGGCATGTGTCCACAAAACGTACAGCGTCGACGAATCGCGTGTCCATGAAATGTATGTCTGTGAGAAGTTGTCCACGAAACGTATTTCCACAAAACGCGTTTCGAAGAAACGATAGGGATCTTAAGAAATATCTGATTCTTACTGAAGATCGCTTTAGTTAGCGCATTTCATCTCGTCTAAATGCTATCTATAGAAAAAGAAAAAGTAAAGAATGCAGGGCATCAGTCGCCCCGAGAAATCTAGTTTTTGGCAGGGAAAGAGCGGAAAACTTTCTCCGGGCAAAGAAAACCTCAAACGAACAAGCCACAAGAAAGTAGAAGAAACCTCCCCCTCTCCGCAGAGAGTGATGTGGTCATGATACCAAAAACAAAAGAAGTGCTTCGACAGCGAGCGCGACCCTATGTCGCCACGGTTTGAAAGTTTCGGAATGAGCGGCGCACGCACACAGGCAGCCCGTAATTTGCCTGTTTCTTTTTTTGTATGCTTAGAGTTCTAGCCAAGAAAGTCTGGTTGTTCATATTCGTCTGGTTACAACGCTAGAGCGCCAGCAATGCTAGCGGCTGCCGCGCGCAGCCTCCGTAACCGCCCCAAGCAAAAACAACAACAACAACAACAAAAAAAAACTTCTTTTTAAAATATATATATTTGGGCGCTTGCAGGCGCTTGCAGTCCGCGATCTTTCTCGAACAACACGTTAGTCGATCCGATCAGGCCTTGGACTCTGACTTAGCGGCGCATGTGCCCGCTGGCTGACACGAAACACCGTGAGACTCGAGGCGGCCGCATACGCTCGGTAACATCACAGAAAGGATTTTTTCTTCCTCCACTGCTTCTCCTCCTCTCTTTCCGAACTTTTTTTTTAAATTTCTTATGACCTGTGTTTTTTTTTTAGGCGTTTAGACTTCAGGGGAGTGTTAAGGGGCCACAGCTGAAAGTTTCCGATTCCGCGTGCGGCGGGGAAGAACGCGGTCGGCGTGATTTCCGCTGATTTTGCTAGTCTAAATGTAATCGTAACCTCTGGTGGTTAGCAAGAACATCGACATGGTTCCACATTTTGCGGATGCGGTTCGGATACGGATACAAAGTATGCGGATGCGGATCGGCTACGGATACAATAATGTAAAAAGTTTGCGGATGCGGTTCGGATGCGGATACGAAGTCTGCGGATGCGGATCGGATGCGGATACTCAAATTGTTATCCGCGCAGGGCTCAGCGATCGGACATATGACGCGTGTAGGAGCACCCGTTAGCAGAACGAGCGGTTTACAGTGTTTTAGCTTTTTGCGATTTCAGAACGCAATGAAGACAGGAGAACGACAAAACGGGGCATGTATCGACTTTGTGATGTGTTTGCTCCGTTTCCTTTGTGTTCTGAACTCTCTGTCGTAAGTAGCGTATATGAGCGGGTCTGAGCATATGTCGGAATATCCCCACAGTTTCCCGCGCCGTGCGGTTCAGTGTGGGGTAGGTGAGAGGCCCTGTGAGTTTCCGGAGGACGCGCGCCTATTTTCTTCTCGGTGGTATTGGTACAAAGCTTGACTACCTTGTCCCAGGGCTGCAAGTTCAGAAGTATATATAATAGTGGTCCGGTAGAAAAAGGAACCGTGTTTATGACACCGCGAAAATAAACTGTGCTTTGCCGAATGCCCAGACACTGTCAGAATGTGGCACTAGCAGTTGGAACCAGGTTCCAAAATTTCAGGATTTAATGTTATCTGAATCCAAAGTTATAAGCGATTTTCTGTACTTTTAACTAGGAAATGGGGCCCGTTCCCAGTAGCAGACACCATTTGTTTCAGTGTATTTGTGTGCTTCTGTCCTAGCCTCATGACTGCCCTGTTCTTATTAAAAATTGCTGAAAATCACTTAACTTTTGAATTAAGTAATGGCAAGTTCTGAAACCTTGGCATTTGGTCCAGACTGTGAGCGCTACAATCAGGAGGAAGGCCTAGAATTCGAAAATGCAGTGCTTTATTCCTGCAGTTAAGAAAACATTGTTCTCTCTTCACACTGTCCGCTTTTTTGCCCCTCAAATTTTGAAAAGGCGAGCATTGGAAACATTTTCTTACTGAATTGAGCAACTGTCGGTCTTTGTCTTGCCATAGTCATACGTTTTTCTTTCAACGATAGCTTTTGTTTTATTTTTTTTAAATAGAAAATTTGAGTTTTCACACGACATATCATATTTTCCAAGACTAGTCCTCAGACTATACATGCCTAAAAGTTTACATTTTATGCAGTGTGGAGCTACCTACAGGTGAGAACTATGCATGTATATATTTTTCAGGATACTTCACTTTTGACGTGACGTGACAGATTTTGTGATTGAAAGAGTATGTCATATGCTGATATATATATTTGATATGAGCTTTTTTGTGCATTAATAAGGCAGCCATGGTTCAAGGTGTGCTGTGTACAAGAATTTTTACATGTGGAGTCTTCACTAGGTGCAGACCATAGACCGAGTGCAAACTATCTAAAAAGGACTTTCTTTCTCTCTTTTTTTTTTACAGCTAATGATTTGCCTCTAGAGAGTATGCACTGGAAAATATGGTTCCATTTTATTAAGACAAGGGTACTCATATAGGTTGTTGCATGCTCTCTCGTAGTCTGGCGAAGAGATAGTCCGGATAGACCGGCCTGGAGGCGTGATGGCGTCTGTCTGGGGGGTCTGCTGGAGTCCCACACGGTAAGACATACTGTCAACTAATTTAGGGTTCTCTTTCTTTTTTTTTTATCACCTTGAGATTATTGACATTTCAAACTTTTTCTAGCGTGTTTTGTTCAAGGTTTCTTTTGAAATCTGTCTCGGCAACAATAATAATAATAATAATAATATTATTAATAACAACAGTAATAATAATAATAATAATAATAATAATAATAATAAAAATAATCTTTATTTTTCGGGGGAAACATTATTTCGGGTGGCCTGCGAGGCTAGGACATAAAAGCAGGAGCCCATGCGCTGGTGCGCCTGTTAGCGTGCCACCCGGGGTGGGAAATAATAACAAAACAATAACAACAGTTCAGAAACAAGATTATACATTGATTACATTCGGTGAACTACTAAAGGTGTTTTGAGCGCCAGAACGCCCGGCGTAGGGCATCCGACTCTGCCCAGTCGGTAGGGAGTGGAAAGTGAACCGATGGAGGGGCTGCAAGGAAGTCTCTGAGGGCAGCGGGAAGCATAGAATGGGAGTGGCGTACGGTTCAGGCATGCTGTTGTTCACATTGTCCGGAACGCTTCCCAATTCTGGTGTTCTAGCAGAGGTGGGTGCCCTCCATAAACCCATCAAGCGACCGGTAAAGAAGCCCAACCTTGCCACTGTCCGACGGCGGTGGCGGAGGGGCTCTGCTACCTGAGGGCCTTCAGGTGACCCTGTGTGACAGCACAAGGTTCTGACGACCCAAGGTCTGACAGTGGAGAGTTTGGGTGGCTCGGTGCTGCACACCCTCGAGTCTGTCTATGAAGTGGAGCCTGGAAACGGCTCCACGCTGAGCAACAGTATTCCAGCCTGGGCAGGACAAGGGCTGCGTAGAGACCTCAAGAGTCAAAACCTTCGGGTCCCCAATTCCTCTAAACCCGTATGCACAAACCCAAGAGTCTGGTGGGCTTTGGATACAGTGTCGGTGATGCGTGTTGAAAAGTCCAGGGTGGAAGCAAAGGCAGCCCCCAGGAGAGAGAGGGACTGGATACTTGGGTTCCGGAGAGACTGACAGGGAGTATGTGAGGTCGGCAGTGGTCCGGCAATAGGTGATCCGCATTGCAGGCGCTTTTATGGAGGCTCATAGAAAGTCAGTTTGTCCTTGCCCAACAAGCAATCTTGTCAAGGAGACCCTGGGCAGTCGACAGGGACAGGGACAATGCAACTGGGGCAATCTGTATACTGTGCCAGAAGACAGTCTCGACATGAAGGCACGTCTTTGACATACGGTACATGAGGAGGGGTGTCGGTCCCAGAACTGAGCCCTGGGCACTCCAGAGGTGACTGCAAACTCTTCAGAGACTTGGCCGTGAAACAATACACGGTGGGGAACGACCGATACAAAAACGGCTTAGTCGAGGTAGCAGGGGTCTGCAGACACCCGGTAGCACAATTTGTTTAGAGAATGAAGGAGTGGTCAAGGGAGTCGAACGCGTTGCAAGGATCGAGCTGAATAATGTCAGTCGAAGTGTGGTTGTCCAGGTTGCTCAGGTTGTTGCTGACGCGGTGCACTATCGTTCCGAGAGCCCTCTCGCAACTTTTGATTAGGCCTGAATTTCTGTTGGGAGGCAGAGAGGAGGCTGTTGTCATGGGGGTGCTGGTCGATTGTTCGTTCGAATGTGTGGCAGAGGATGGACTTGATGGAGGCAGGCCTGTAGCTGGAAGGATCGTTGAGGTCTTCCCCTTGCCTTCTTGAACTGGTGTCACATGGGCCTTCGTCCAGTGGGGGAGGCACGTAGGGGTGGTCGATGAAGGATTGAAAAAGTGAGAACATAGATAAAGATACGGATGGGTGGTAGAGAGTCTCGATGAAAGCAGGGGCAGTCGATTCGACCCAGCACAGTGAGAGGGCTAAATCAGTCAGAAAGCTTCATGCAGATCGCCGAGAAACGGGCGTGAGTTTGGAAGGAAAGTGGCACATTAGAAGACGGAAGTTTCCAATATGCCGGACGAGAAGGTCGGAATCTGGAGCAGAAGAAGTAGGGCTGAAAGCAGAAAAGAACTGAGGAGCAAGGAGTTGCACCACGACTTTTGGGGGACATGATGGGCTGATTGTCCTTCTCCCTCTTAGTTAAGTCTGTTTGATCAGCAAAAATTTTTTGTCTGTAGACTGTTTGATCTTAAGACATCTTGAAAGTTTGGTGTGATCAGAAACAAAGACTGCTTGTTGGCCACGGTCCCACTGAATGCGGCAGTTCAGGTACTTTTTGGCAGGTCATTACTCATCTCCTTTGTAAATACTGTTTTGTGGAATTGATGCCATCCGAAAGGCAATGCAATCCTCTTTCATTTGATACTATGTATGTATTGGTTTATATCTGTTCATGCGCATTTGTAGCGTTGCGAATATGATGGCGCGGACCCTCACTCGCTCCAGCTGGTTCATGTTTTATGAAGGATTCATTAAAGATAAACACGGTTCCAATAGAGCAGTTTTGTTAAGATGATGTCAGAGCAGAATGTAACATATAATACTTTTTTGGTATTTGCACTACTTTGTTTTTTTCAGCGTCTCCAAATATTGCCCTAAAATTGACATTTTTCATGCACAAATATGTATTTAATGACAAACGCTAGGGCAATAATATTAGCTACAGATGTAGTGCTTATAATTGGTAATACGCAAAAAAAAATTTAATGTTGTGTAAAATTGTTTTGTTTAGATAGTTCTATATTCAAAACGTAGCATCTCTTTTTGTGCTTCGAGTCATGGTAATTCAAATGCCGCTGAGTAAATAATTAAACTATGGTAAAATCTTTTTATAACATTTAGAACTACAATAGTTGCCCAAGAGGTGGACGGTGGCTTTTTTTATTTTCAAAGTCATAACGCTCCGGGAGCCCTTCAAACTTACCTGTTTTTGACCCACATCTTTTTTGACATCAAACAGATTTATTGGCATCTAATAACATTTATTGTATGGAATAAATATACACTGTGACATACTAGATTTTCCCAATGATCTTGCTTTGGTTTCTTGATAGTTGTAGAGCTTAGCTAATTTTAAAAACAATTAAAAACTGTTTGGGTCTTTTGTTGCGCTACCTGGCGGATGGCAGACAAAACTGCTGATTTCTAAGTTCAAAAAATTTTCGAGGGCGGCGTTGGCGTCTGTATCATCATCAATCTCCGTGTCGTTTTACCTTCACATTTAGAAAATATATTTGAAGATTTACTATCGATAAATGAACGGTTTAAGTACTGGGTCAGGTTAATAAATCTAAGACAAATAATTACACAAGCGTAGCGTGATATAAAGTGTTCATTATCTCGATATAATTGAAATCAATAAACGATAAAGACGAAGAGGGAAAGAATACACCTGAGTTCACTTCATGCCTAGAGTCACTAAATGAGCTGCGCTTAAAGTATCGGCACTCCGTTCTCCAAAATTGTTTTGGGCGCCGCCATTTTGGGTCTTGTGCAGAGCAAACGCAACTGCCGATCGTCATGATCCAAAAGTGCATCTTCTGCATTAGATGTGGTGCTAGGAAGCTGATGCAATATTGCTATGCTCTGTCGCGGGTTGTTCAAACATTCGTGGAGGACGGAAAGCGTTTCCTGTGATTTTAGATAAAGCTTCAGATAACTGGCAACGATGATTTTAAGCCACAATATGGCCAAGTGTCGTTACTCTGAAGCGTAGCTAACTTACTGGCACTAGCGGGAACAATGAGGAAGAGGCAGGTGTCAAGAGGTAGTGGTTTGTGGAATCCACGGGGCTCACGTCATGGCCTCTCCAGGTATTACAAGTTTCTTGAACAAGGGCATGAATAGTGTCATTCAAATAAGCTACGCTTCACGAGTAGCGACACTGGGCTATATTGTGGCTTAAAATCATGGTTGCCAGTTATTTGTAAGCTGTATCTGAAATCACAAGAAACGCTTTTCCGTCCTCCACTTTAAACAGTTTGCGACAAAGCAAAGCAATACGCATGAGCTTCCTAACACCGAATCTAATGCTGAGGAAGTCGCAATTTTGAATCCTGACGATCGGCAGTTGCGCCTGCTCTGCACAAGCACCAAAATGGCAGCGCCCACAACACTGTCGGGGAAGAGAGTGCCGATACTCTAAGCGCAGCTCATTTATTGGCTCCCATTTCCCGCGAACCTCCTTTCCCCTGACTGAAACTTTCTCGGAAACGCAATATGAATAATACACCATTATTATAGCTATTTAGTTTGAACCACCTACACATAATGAGAGGAGGAGTGGTCAAGAGGGAGAAACGCTGGTTTTATGCAAAGACTGTTCTAACCCTTAGCGAAAATTCAGACGTTTGAGATATACTACATTTTAATTTGAGTGTATTTAGTGCCGACTCATAATTGTAGTATTAGACTAAAAATAGGCTTCAAATACACACTTCTTTTTTTACTTAGTTCTAAAATGTTTTCTAAATGGTTTTAAATGCCTTTATTTAAACACATTTGAAGTTCTCTTCTATGCGTTCTGAAATATGTAAATACTAAATTAGTAGACTTAATGCCTTTTCATTAGATTTCTTAAAATATTAGTTTATTTCATGCAAAATATACTCCAACCTAAAAAAATAGCGATCAAAAATATGTGCAGAATGCTCCTAAAATACCTGGAAATCGTCTAATCTGTTGTGTTATACCCTAAGTACTTTTTGACTATGTAATAATTTGGTAGTTTTGACTTAAACTACCAAAGTATTGAAAAGCTCGCCTATCAGAAATTCACTTCAAGCAGATGTGGAGTATATTGAACTGCCTAAATTGCTATTTTATTTAGTTTTGTCAATTTGAGTTGTGTAGCATCGCACTGATGAATTAAGAAGTTTATGTTATTGTTTCCTTTTTTTCTATCTAGAACGCCACCTGATGAGTTTCTTGCACACCAATCTTAAGCAGGGTTTGGGAACTACAACTACAGCACTTGTTGATGCTGGAAAGCTTCAGC
>JAZHYW010014065.1:0-29118 GCA_037355805.1 Ixodes ricinus
AATTGTGTTTCGGCGTCTCGCCGCAGCTGGGCGCCAGTCACGGTGGCTCTCCTCTCCATCCATTGTCTGCTACTCCACCTTTTCCATTTTGGCGGCCGCTTCTCCTGGCGATCTTCCAGGCTTTGTCAGTATATAAGAGGCTATGATAGTGTGCCTGTAAATCTGTCTGCGGCAGTGTGGAGACATCCATTTTAATGCGTCAGCATTAGTACCCATATGACAGGAAAAAGCTTACGGCGTCCGTCTGTGGTCAAAACAGTGGAAGGGGAAGCGCTCCGCGTAGAGAGAGTGTAGTGAAGGACAAAGGCGAGAGGAGGCGATGTCACGCGGCGGAAGACAATGCGCGCGCGGGTAACCAATGAACAGCGACAGCAGCGACAGGCAGAGGATGCCGCTGCTAAGCGTGCAAGGCGGGCGCACGAGACGAGAGGACGGAAGCAGCGCCAAGCTCGGCTGGCCGAAATCCGGTGCAAAAAGCGACAAGCCGAAGCGGGTCTGCGTGCGACAGAGGTTGGGGCAAAGAGGGCTCGGCGGGCCTAGAGTAAAACCAGTGTTGGCGGTAGCGCATTACATAAAACAGCGTTTCCGGTAACGCGTTACTTTTGCTGTTACGTAGTAACGTACTCGTTAATTTTTCAACACACTAATGGGTAACGAACTTCCGTTACTCATTTCAAGTAACGGGTAACGTAGTTACGTTACTGGTTACTTCTTCCCAACGGCTTAGAGCGATAAACCTGCGGGTTCCGGTCTGCACTCCGAAAGTGACCCCCATAAGGCCGCTGCCATTGTACGCAAAGGTGACCACTCGTCACGTGACCAAACGAAATACGTAACGTCACAGGAAAGATGGCAGCGCGCAGGCAGCGGCTGGCCCCTGGGCCGGAGCATTGAACGGAGCTTGTCAAATGCTTTGTTCGTTGTCGTTCGTCTTGGCGAGTTGATTTCAGACGAGGAAGCCGTCATATGAGGCCGGTCGAAAGCGACTTCAGAGTTCAGCGTGGTGTCTCACGTAGGTATAACGTGGAAATGCGAAAGAACGGTGTGCATTTCGCTGGTGATTGACGGGGATATTGCCACGAAAGAGACAATCGGCCCTGCGTTGCTCGGACCTCGGATTGATTCAAATGCCGCTAGGATAAATTTTAAGGCGACGTTTCTGTGCTCTCGTTGACCATCGGAATCTTCGAGGTCTGCAGTGAAGCGTGTGCAATATATTTGTATACACAGTTAAGCGACGGAAATTGCGTTAGTCGTGCTTGGCAGTGTGCAATCGTGGTGCCGCTTCGTTCAAACGACCGAAGGCTCATTTTGGTTGTGCGGCGCACCGGAGAGCTGCCTTGAAGCGGGTAGTTCCCGTACTGTGCTGTTTCCCATATTGTTCCGGCGGAGGATGTGCACTTTCCCGGAGCACAGGTGTGCGGCGCACCAAAGAGCTGCCTTTAAAGGGACCATGAAATGATTCTGAAATCGAATTTCATCCACCGGACGTCGTAAAAGGTGTGAAAAGAAACACAAAAACACAAAAATAGGCAGCCAAAAAAATTCATTGCTATAGAACTTTTAAAAGAAAACTGGACTCTTTTGCGCCTTCTTTCCTTCGAAAGCTCTCTGCCTTTTCACTGCTATGCATCCGCGGAACTGCAGCACGTCAGCCGAATCCACGTCGCCTATTGGGTAAGCGCCTACCTCACCAGCACCGCGATCATAAACAATAAATAGCCGGCAAATGTTTCCTAAACGTTTTGTTAAATAATATTCAGATCCACATTTTGTAGCATAATTAGAGATGTGTGGCGAAAATTGCCAAACTTGATAATGCTGAGAGCCAAGCGCCATCTACAGTGTGGTAAACGAAGCTGAGAGCCAGAGGCCAGAGGCCGGATTCACAAAGCGAACTTACGACGAAAAAAGTGCGTACGACATATTTGAGAGAAATTCCGCATTCTCGAAACGAAATTGTCGTAACTTTTGCGCAGGTTACGACAAAATCCTACGACAGCTCCGAAGCTGTCTTACGCACTTTTACGATCAAATCAATATGGCCGACAGCATCGCTCAGTTACTTGGTCGCGACGACCAACGGACATTTATTTTTCTACGTGCTCTTCTCGCGCGTCCCGATTTCAAGCAGCAAGAAAAAAGGAAGAAGTACTTGAAACCGACCACGACGAACATCGACGCTGGATCCGCAGACACCCCGGAAAAGCAAAGGCAACGATCCCACCGACCAAGCGAGCTCGGCAGAATAGGCATAGCAGGCACTCCGACCGCTCCGACCGGCGCAGCATTTGCTCCGACGGTCCTTGGTCAAGACCGCCTGCCCACGACCGGCTGGCTTGCTGAATGGAATATGCCCGCGCGACCCTTGTGGACCCTTCCCGTATGAATAGTTTGATCGCTGAACTAAATTTCAGAGGTCAATCTCTTCCCTCGTCATCTCGATCTCCTTGTTTTCCGAGGCAGCGGTGACGAACGCTGTCGTCGAAAAGGGCTCTCATTGATTCTGTCTTCTTGTTTTGTGTGATACAGAGCTCAAATAAACGCCGTATGGATTACCTTCGCAACACGGTATGTACTATCGGGGAAAAATGAAATGCGAACAGAAGAGCGCGTGGCTTGCCGTACAGGCTGCGCCACCCGGAAGTGGGCCTAGGGGCGAGGGTGCGTGGCCTACTCTCGATGTGTTCACGCCCTTCGCTCGGCGCTCCCCAAGCTTCGGCAGTGCGCCTCTCAGTGCGCTGAAAGCTATCACACTATCTTTGCTGGCTCAGCGCGTGCGGTGCGCAGAAGCTCGGCCCACGCGCCGAGCAGACAAAGATAGCGGTGACAGCTTTCAGCGCACTGAGAGGCGCACTGCCGAAGCTTGGGGAGTGCCGAGCGAAGGGCGTGAACACATCGGAGTAGGCCACGCACCCTCGCCCATAGGCTCACTTCCAGGTGGCGCAGCCTGTACGGCAAGCCACGCGCTCTCTGTTCGCATTTCATTTTTCCCCGATTGTACACTTTGTTATTAGTATGCCATTTTTATTCTGACACGGCGCTACGTCACTGTCGATCTATAACAGTTCGTGGTAACTACGCGATGACGGTCCAACCTTTCTTTGCCGAGTGTCATGTCAGTATCAAGTGGCAATCGTAAAAGATCGGTCCCAAAGCGCTTGCCAAGACGCGGTCTAACAGAGCGAATTCAGCACTTCGATCGAACGCTCGCGTCCGCTCCGAGTATGAACAGGTATTAGCGTAGCTCTTGCTGACACTCTCGTAGTTGAAACGTATCTTTTTTAACGTCGGCTCGCTCCTGCATTTTCGAGGCCGCGAAAAACGCCGCGGCGATTGGTTTCTATCTACGTCGCTTAGCAAACGACTGACACGGGCCCCCTTTTACCAACAATCACAGTTGGGTTGACTTCTGGAGTCTTCCCCGGAAGACTCGCCACACTTCCCAACAGGCATACCGGCGTATGAGACTAGTCCCATGCTGTCGCGGTAACGTAACATATCTCATTGAATTTCGCTCAGCTGCGATGTGTCCATGGCTATCGCGGCGATGAGAGGCGCCGATTCAGAAAATACGTCGGTGACATTAGCGCCGTAAAATCTACCGCCGCTCCCCCAACCCGCCTCCGCCAACGCTCCCATTCTCCTACTGCCGAGAGAACTTCCGGTTCCTGTCCCAGCGTACGTCACGACCGTCAAAATTACGCCGCAACTTGTTTTGCGGTCAGTTGGAGAGAGAGAAAAAGTCGATATTTCATTATTTTTTTGTGTAGAAGTTAATGAACTGAGACGAAAACGGATGCCTGTTCGGCATTCAGTGAACGTTGAAGGTTTAATGTAAAAGTTATCTGGCAAAAGTAAAAAGGTCATTTCATGGTCCCTTTAAGCTGGTTGTTCCTGTGCCGCACCGTGCTTTAGGTGATGCTGTGCTGCTTCCTAAATTGTTCTGGCGTAGACGTGCACTTTCACGGAGCACAGGTGTTGCAGTTGGTATTGATTCCGGTGGTCTGTCGCACATTTCGTCGAAACAAACGTTTCATCAACACTCGTTACGCGAATTGCAAGCTGTAGAGACATTTCATCAAGCGTGTTACCTACCCAGCTCACCCATTCACGCCGCACTGCGGCGACAGTTTGCACTGGCTCATTATACCAGAAAAGTGGTCCCACATACATTTCAGTTCAGTTCGTCCACGGCAGTCGCCAAACCACGAAGGAGAGGATTTATTCGGACAGAATGCCACTAAAGCATTGTAGCTTCTTTAGTGGTCAGGATAGACTCTCTTCTGTCAGTTTTGTTATATTGTCACGGATGCTTGTTCGAGTCCTATCTTCTATCAATATTTACGATTCTGGAAAGTTCCAGGCTATGCTGGGCTGTCATCGTATGTTCTGGTGGAGGTGCTGGGTACTTTACCAAAAGGCCTTCACTCTGTGTACACCCTAGCGGCTCCTCAGTTGAGTTGCCCGATAACGGGACACAGGTTGCGGACTATCCCGCATCTTAAACCCCCGGCGAGCCGCGAACCATGTCCTATCCCGAGCCCGACAGAAAAACCGCAAGACGGGTAAGTACCACAAGAACGAACCCCTCGCAAGTCCACCACGAAGAACCCGATATCCGAGCCAGTCGCTGCTACCAGGAAGAACCACCGGAATTCGGTCACCAGCCAGAAAAAACCGAACCTGACTAAGCCAACAATGACAAACCTGTAACAGTAAACCGCGTCCGCTCCCACCATTGTTTGCATGCCCGTCGCACTCACACTCCAACGCCCTTTCACGCAAGGTGTATGAATACGTCGAGGAGTGGATCGAACAATATGACCATGCCGCCCGCCAGAATGTTGGACAGACAACCAGCTCCTGCAGAACCTATACTTCTCGTGGAACAAACTGCCAGGCACTGGTCTGAGAGCCATGAATCCTCCTAAAGGGCCCTGCAACAACTTTTTGACTGGTTTTTAATTTGCTCCGAACCTAAGCGCACTGAACGTAGTAACCTAATGAAACTTTTCTTTTCGCAAAATTCGCTTTATTTTAAAAGTTATAGGCAAATTAGAATTACAAAAAAAGCAAAAAATAACCTCCTTCATGACGTCGTAGGTGCTGGCTTGAGTGGCCGTGAACTCGAGGAGGGATAGTGAGCTCATCGAGCGCTCATGGCTGCCGCACTCCGTGTCGACGGCTCGAGAGGGCGCCACTAAAGCGTGCGTTGGATAGGCTGCATGAAGCGGGCGACCAGGGCGGCTCGCATTGCATTTGCTGCGCGATTAAAGACTATTTCGGCATAACACTTCATTGGCCACAAACGACAGCAAACACGGGGTATCACTACAGAACGGGAGCCACTTCGCGCTGCCCGGCCAGTCTTGGGCAGTAACTAGTTACTATACGCGTTACCGGTAACTAGTTATTTTTTCCGGTAACTTTTACCTGTAACGCTGCGACGAAGCTTGATTGGTCGTCTAAATATCTCTTTTAATGTCCGGCTCCGTTGAGGCGTGGTGACATTCTTTTTCTCTTCCAGCTCGATCTTCTTCTTCCTTCCCTTTTCTCCTAGCGTTCACGCGACACCGTCACATACGCCGCCGCCTCAAAAAGGCGTCGACCCGACGTACACAATACGCAAAGAAACTGGTGTTATGAAGACACTTAAAGCACACACACAGCACGCGATAGTTTCAAGTGCTGTACACGTATAAAACAGTATTCACGTACACGCAAAACACAATCGTACCACGCGGTAATTGCAAGTCCTGTACATATATAAAACAACATTCAAGTACACACACGACACAATCGTCCCACGTGATAATTGAAACTCCTGTACAAGTATAAAACAGCGTTCTATTGAACAGTTTTAGGAGAGTGAAAATTCCGCAACAGGCTTCTAGATACGGTTTCAGTTTTTCTACGTGCACGATGTCCCGCCCTGAACCGTCACCGAACTCTATCTCATAATTCACGGGCGATAGCTTCGCCACAACTCGATGAGGCCCAGTGTACATTGTCCGTTTTTTAAGCCCCACTGGCGGGGTCCTCAACAGCACCAACTGGTCTCGTTCTAGCGTTATGTCAGTTCGGTGTTCGTCAAATAGTCTCTTCTGCTTCTCCTGAGCCAACTTGATGTGTCGTGCAGCCAATCTACGCGCTTCGTTCAAGCGCTCACGCACGAGCACCACGTATTCGGAGCTTGCTTGCAGTTCTTGCAGCTCTTTCCTGTTATAAGTCACATCCAAGGGGAAAACAGGGTCACGTCCATACAAAAGGAAAAAAGAGAAGTACGAACTGTGTCCTGATATCCTGTGTTATAGCAGAACACTATATAGGGCAAAACATCAGCCCACTTCTCTCCAGATGAGGTGGTGATTCGCATCATCTGTTTCAGCGTCTTGTTGGCTCGTTCGACGAGGCCGTTGGCAGCTGGGTGATAAGCTGTAGTCGTTGCGTGACGTATACCACGGTACTTGAGGTAATCGGAAGTTGATCTGGCAGTCATCTGTGTGCCCCTGTCCGTAACTAGTACTGTGGGGCATCCGTGCTTGAGGATAATTCTCCTTTCGATGAACTTCTGCACCGTGGAAGCTCTCAATGTTACGAACAGCTTTCGCCTCAACAAACTTGGTTAGGTAGTCTCATGGCAACTATGACAAACTTGTACCTTCGTGAAGCTCTGGAACGGCCCAACTATGTCGAGTCCAACTGTATGAAATGGCACATCGACTTCAATTGGCGGCAGCAGTCCGTAAGGGCACGTCGTAGTCATCTTCATCCGTTGACAAAGGTCACAGCTTTTCACGAACCGTTGGACATCCAGATACAGTCGAGGCCAGAAATATTTACTGTGGATTTTCTCGTATGTGCGACGGATTCCCATGTGTGCTCCGAATCGACCTCCATGAAATTCGTGAAGTACTTCCGCTCGCTTCGTCGCCGGCAAGCATAGAACAAATCGTTCATGCGTTGGTCCTGCATCCCTTTTGTACAATACATCATGAAAAAGCACAAATTGTTTACTTGCTCTCTTCTGCTGTTTTTTTGTACCAGCCTTTTTCTGCAGTATCTTTGTGATTTTTGTACAGAACGGGTCCTCCTTCTGCTCGGAAGCTAAGTTGGGCTCTTTGACCTCAAACACATCGCATGTCCGGGTCCTCACAGTCTCTCCCGAGCCGTTGGTACTCGAAGGTTCCCCTGAGCAGAAGCGGCTTGGAATACGGGACAGACAATCGGGGGCAGTGTGACATGCACCAGACTTGTACACAACTTCAAAGTCGAATTCTTGCAGCAGGAGAGACCACCTGAGCAAGCGTTGGTTTCCCTCCTTGTAACGAAGAACCCAGCAAAGCGCGTGGTGATCTGTAACAACATGAAACTTTCTGCCCATTAGGTAGGGACGTAGCTGTTCCAGGGACCACTTAACTGCAAGGGCCTCAAGTTCAGTGGATGTGTAGTTCTCCTCAGCTCCATGAAGAGAGCGGCTGAGGTATACAACAGGCCTGTAATCCCCAGTTTCATCCTCCTGGAGGAGGATGGCGCCGAGGCCGGTTCTGGAAGCATCAGTGTGGACCTGGAGGTCGTATTTAGAGTCTTCGGAAAAGTGCTTCAAGACGGGAGGTCCACATAAAGCAGATTTCAGTTCATGGAAGGCGTGTTCTTGTGGAGCACCCCATGTGAAGGCTTCTTCTTTTTCAGGAGCTTTCTCAAGGGGGCTGCGATGGCACTATGGTTCCAAATGAACTTTCGGAAATATGAAGTCAGTCCCAAGAATGATTGAACTTCAGCCGCAGTTCTAGGAACGGGGAATCGCGTTACGGCATCGACTTTCTCTGGATCAGGTGCAATACCTTTCTGGGATACAATATGTCCAAGGTAAGTCACTCTGGTGCAAAAAAAATGGCACTTCTGCGGTTTGAACTTGAGATTTGCTGCCTCAAAACGTGCGAAAATATTTCCCAGTTGTCGAAGGTGTTCTTGAAACGTTGTGCTGTAAACAATGCAGTCGTCCATGTAGACCAGTGCGTTGCGATACTTTAGATCACCGATAATGGCATCTACAGTTCGCTGACACGTTGCCGGTGCCCCTTTAGCCCGAACGGCATTCTCAGGAATTCATACAGCCCCCACTGCGTAACGAAAGCTGTCTTAGCGGTGTCGCCAGGTTCCACCTCTATTTGGTAGAATCCTGAAAGGAGGTCCAATGTTGAGAAATACTTGCTCCCACTCAATGCCGCCAGAGCATCATCGATTCGTGGTAGTGGGTAGACAACGTTTTCGGTTACAGCATTTAGCTTCCTGTAGTCCACACACATCCTTGTCGACTTGTCCTTTTTTTGAACTAGAACCAGGGGTGATGCCCAGGAGCTTTTGGAGGGCTGGATAATTTTTGCATCCATAAGGTATTTTATCATTGCCTTGACCAAATCTCTTTGAGCCGGTGAAATTCGCCTTGGGTATTGTGCAATTGGTTTGGCATCACCAGTAGAAATGGAATGTTTTTCTATCCTACAAGATCCCAGGTGTGCAGTGTCGGTTGCAAAACTAGAACGATATTTCATCAACAGTTGTTTTACTGCCTCCAGCTCTTCGGAGTTCAGTGAAGCCCCCACGTTGAAGCTCAACTCGTCAATTATTATCTGCTGCGTTTCGTTGCGAACTTTCGGCACATCTTCCTGGTTCTCAAGATCAGAAAAACTGGAACATTGCAGGACTGATTCCCATTCGGTGGGAGACAAGTCAACCGCTTCAACAGCTTCTACTTTTTCTGCTGATCCTAAAGATGCCCTCGCAGGTATTTTGGATGGCCTCAAGGAAAAGTTTGTAGCCAAAAGTTTGAAAGTCTTTGTTCCTGCATCGATGACTGTCGGTTGCAGTTCCAACAGGTACCGTTCAATAGCTGATTGAGAACCTGTTACGTATAAGATATCGCGACTTCTCTCGCTGGCTGGTACTTCCAACATGACTTCGATGACTTTCCGGGAAAGAGGCGGAACTACTTGGGTGGTCGTTGCATAAACCTTGAGTGGTTTTTCGGCTTGGATTGAAAATGTGTTTGTACCCCAGTCGATAAATGCTTTTGATGAGCGTAAAAAGTCATCTCCAAGCAAGACTAAGTCTTCCTTTAAATGTGGGACAACCACAAAAGTCTGTCGGAATGACCTTCCGTCCACCGTAATTTCGATACTCACTTCTCCATTATTTTCAAGTGGCAACCCATTTGCTCCCACACGTTTCAGGGAAGATTTAGTCTTGCTTGGAGATGACTTTTCCAGCTCGATCTTCTTCTTCCTTCCCTTTTCTCCTAGCGTTCACGCGACACTTTACTGGTAACTTGTAACAGTAGCACTGTTACTTTTTATTGGCTGACTGTAACTGTTTAGGCCGTTACAGTTACTTTGTTTTTACTATATAAATTTGAACCCACTGCCGCAGACATGGAGAAATTGCCATCCTGAAGTATTTTTTCACAAACTCCTCACTGACAAAAAAAAAAGCAACAATAAGAAGCGTGGTCACGCATTAAACAAACAAAAAATTGCCTGGTTTAGCCCATGACCGAAAATGGACGACGGACGAGTCAGCGCGAAACCGGGAGATAAAGGAAGCGGCGCCCGCGGTGGTAGGGGCGACAAACGATGTCTGTGTCATCGACTTTGGCTCACTCTTCTTCTGTGGCGACCATCTGCGGGTGTCGGTGGTCGTGCGATGTCTCCGAGTGTTCCGTCTGGTCTGTGTCCGGGATATGTCCGTGCTGTCGTTTTTACACCCAGCCGTTTGCCGTTTCCTCATCCCTATTAGTTTTCAAAGAAACCGTCCCCATAGTGTGCAGAAAGCCGGCGCTTGTTTAACTTATTCATTCTCTTCGGAGCCGCTCGATTAAACACGACTTCCACAGTTGGCGTTTCGGACATAGATGCCGCGGTGGTCGTCGTACACTCGTAGAACACCAGAAGCTAATTGTCTCCTTTCACCCTTTATTCTTTGGAAGCTGTTTGACCTGCTATGTTTATAGGCCTCTTTCCGAGTATATTCCATAAGGTAATTATGTGACCACATGTGTCTTCATGCGTGGCGGAGTGAAAAATAAACCAAAACGTTCACTGACGGGGGCCGATGCACATCGGCCCGCGTTGTGTACATCAAAATGGTGAGACGGGAAATGACGCAAAAAAAAGAAACACCCGTCAGGTTTAAATTTTTCTAATTTCTCAGTTTACCTCCCAATAAAATATTATTGTTTGGTTTGTGATTTTTTGTGTCCAATTTTGTATTATAACGCGAAAGTAACGACGTTACTGTTTTTGCAGTAACTGTAACTGTAACACGTTACTTTTTGAAACCGGTAACTGTAACTGTAACAGAGTTACTTTTCCCCCTAGGTAACTGTAACTGTAACACTGTTACTTTTTACTGGTAACGTGCCCATGACTGCATACCGCCAAATGGCCTTTCTACGCTCCAGGACCTTTCTACGCTCGCCGTTCGTCGGCGCCTCATCCCACTAGCCCTTTCTAATATGCGCCACTTTTTCCGCCGCTTGGTGGCAGGTATGTCGACGGGTCATTCCTTGTTTCCGTACTTTATGAACTGCATTTGTTTCTTTTCTGATCTAAAATACTGAATAAAAACTACTTTCACACATAATTGAAACGGTTCGCGACACTTATATTTTTGTATCTCGACTAAAAGAAAAAGCCTTTAGCGGTTCTGACCAGTAGTAAGCCGAGGACCAAAAACGTCACATTTTGCGCGCTTTCGGTACCGCGGGTCGCCCTCGTCGGTGGAGGAGGTTTCCGCGTCGTCCGGTTAAAATATGACGCACTGATATTTAGTTACTCTCTCCGTGCCCGCTGGCTTGCCCGAACCCCAAGAGACGTGGAAACCGCAAAAAAGGTAGACGCTTAGATATGATTGCAGGGCCCCTTTAATGGGAAGTTTGCAAGATCGAGCTGAAGCGCACGTTCGTCAACCAACGTCGACGAAAGAGAGCCGCATTCCTGATTCTGTCCATAGGACACGGCCCCAACGAGAGCGTCAGTGCCTTCGTGGAGGATGTTTTGAGTTTGATCGAGCGCCCACGCCGACCCTGATGCTACAAAAGACAAGAAGCTGAAAATTCTATGTCTATCATGTGAGGGACAACACCTTCGGCAGCGTTGTCTGCAACCCCCCGACAACAGTCGAAAGGTTCATATCACCGAGGCTTCCAATATTGAACGTGCACTGCATGCCCAAGCCTGTCACAATCAACAACTTCCCGGCGTCTCGACACTAGAGTCGTCCAGCTGCAACTTCGACGCCAGCCTCCCAGGCATCCGTGACATCATCCACGACATTGTCCGGGAGGAGATCAGGATTCTTTGTTGATTGCAGTAACAACCTCCGATATTGTTGTAGTCAGTCCTTAAAATTCTACCGCTTCCCTGAAAACCCGTACGAGACTCAAACGGCGCCAAGCCTCGACCACGGTAGTGCTCCAATAAAAGTAAGGTTCTCGTTCACTGGAAGAACAGTTTTGCTAAATACGCCGGAAAAACGAAATGGAATCGGTGTCAGAACAAAAACAGCATGAATACGGAACGCGTGAAAGTCAGTTGGCAGTGCCTGCGTGACAGAATATTTGATTTACGTGCGCGTCTGTCCCTTCCCTTGAGGTGTTTTACAGGGCCTCGATCGCGATGTTGGATCCCTTTGGCACGAATATTTCAACTATAATCACTGGCAGGATGAGAACGGCAGGGAGGAGCTTCAGGTACCCCACCTCCAGCACTAGCTTCCAACCTTCGATAGTGCTTCTATCTCGCGAGCCTCGAGCGTGCACTGCAGCCAAATCGCAGAGGAGGGCAACAAAGACGTGCTGGAGGTCGGCCGTTCAGAAGAGACGCCCTGCCGTTCTTACCTTGTCAGCAGACTTCTAGCTAAGGGCAGGGCTTATGGGGGTGACGAGTACAGCTTTGTCCTGCCGTGTGTGTTTCTTAATCGCTGTTCCCGGTTTTTTAGCGGTTTATCGCCATCATATACGACCCTATGATATACACATGCACCCCCCCCCCCCCCGCACAAACACAACACAAACAAGGAATGCACATCCCAGCCACCTCAACCATCCCCCCTCCTAAAAAATTAAAAAAAATGCCTCGCTACGTTTTTGCTTGTTAGGGACAATAATAGTCTTTATTATTTCGTGTCGGTTTTCCTCTAATCACACCAGAGATCTTATATTATTGATTAATTTTTCAGGGGGGGGGGGGGTTCAGTTTGGATTCCGCCAACGATAGCGGGAATCTGCAGCGTGCACTTCGTGAACACCTGCAAGGACGACGCTGAGGCTGCATCATGCAACAAGTTACTAGACGAGATGCCAGTTGAGGTGAACTTAATTTAATGCAGACTAGTTGCAGAGAACCTACCAACCGTGTAATTGCGTGTGGAAGATTCTTAGTTGATTTAAATTAATTTTTTCACCCTTGCTCGAATATACAGGCAAGCTTTCCTCGTTTATTTTGCATTTGATATATATGTGCCCGGTTCTTAGCCAGTTAGAAGTATCGTTAATTATTTCGTAACTTCTGTAGTCTCTTCTGTCTTCGAGTTACACGTTTTGGTTTAGTCTGTACCCCAAGTTTCAGTATAACTTGGCTAAAGATACAAATAAGTCTAGGTGACGACTGCTTTCTCACGAACTGGGAGACATCTTTTGTGAGATTTTGAATATCATGAACAGCTGATCTACCACGCAAGATCCCTGAAGTAGTCGGGATTCTTGGCCCTACAAATCTTTGACAGGCCTTGCTCTTCGAGGTGTGTACATCATCTACAACTGTCCCGCGGAGCATGCTTCGAGTCTGCGCCAATGTCACCGTGTTAAGAGCATGGGAAGAGTTTTTATATTGTCACAAGGTTGTGTATGTTTACCTACTCATGGTTGTGATAAATTGTCAATAAAAATATGTTTCACTGTGAACAAAACATTCCCGAAAGCGTTGCATTATGCTGCTGTACCGTATTTTCCGCAGGGGCAAATTTGGGGTCAAAAATAAGTTTTTGCTCAGATTGTCCGCACACGGTGCATAGTCCGCACCTGGTGCTAAGTCGACACGAAAATCTTCTCATAGACGGCACACCTTGAGAAATGTCTGCTTTCTTAGCTCACAAAAAAGCCTACTATATACACAAATCATCATTAACATACTCTCAATCACAGAATTCGTCAGTCTCGTCAAAATCAACGATATTGAAAAACAAAAATCCTGTATAGTAACGCACAGCCTAAAATTTCAACTTTTAAACGTGTATAGTCCGCCGACTATAGCCCGGAAAATACGGTACATTTTTGAAACGCTTGAAAACATGCAAGCAACATTTTTTTATTAATTTATGTCCCTCCAAGAAATATTACGAACAAACTTTATTCCGAAGCAGCAATTAAACACTGACAGGCATGGATTATTTTTCCAGATAATAAACATTGTTATAATACTGGCAACATATCATGCGTCACTGGTTTTTTTTTTTTTTTTTACACAACATTGTTCTTTAAGACGACTCACACAGGAAAGTATGAATGAAACCTCCCACCCAATATTTCGAAATCTTGCAAGTGGATTGGACATCTTGAACCTGAAAGAGAAAGTGAAGTTTTTATAACCGTCCATTTGACTAAAATTATGTGCAGTCATCTGCATAGGGGACATTTATGCAGGAGATTTAGTCTGGGCTAGATTATTTTCGTTTTCAACTGTTTTGCCCCTCTTTCTGAAAGAATCACGCGGCACATTAGTGTTCGAAGTCGCAGAAAATAGTCTCCATTAATCAGCAGGGGCAGGTTCCAGTTACTGCAACCTACTGCCTCGGTGAAGTGGGACAAAAATACCTGGCAATAAATCCACGAAGTCTTTGTTCCGGGTCGTGCCGTTGCGTTTTAGTTCCCTATACTGTTGTGAACCCCGCGAATCGAAGGGGTACAGACCCGCGTTTTATGTCTGTGCAGGTGGCGGGAGACGTCGAAGAAGTTGGAAAGGGTGAAACGGTGTAAAAAGACAAAAACAAATAAACAAAGAAAGAGCTTTCTCCTGCCCGGGAGACGAAGAAAAGCACGATGGAAGGCGACGGAGAGCCTACTTCCGGCGTTGTCTTACTTGATCATTGTCTTGTATATTTGTACATGCGTCTGCCTGTTTTCGTAGTGATTCTAGTGACCGGTCATACAAGAAATCGTCTTTTCTTTTCGGTTATTCTTCCCTTCCTGATGTTTTCTCTTTTGTTGAACGTGCTCTCTTTATGCTGCATAATGTTCTGCTCGCTAGCTCCAGTTACTGTATTATGCTCTATATTTTAAAAAGTAACAAGTAATTAAAGCAATCCGTTACCAATATTTTGTAACGAAGATTACATTAGAAATTATTTCCGAAAACAGTTGAGATTATACAGAGAGCGTGGACTATTAACGGCCGTGATCTCACGTTTTCTGGTCTCGAGAGCATCATGTTTGGTCTCTAAACTAACCTAAATGGCCAGACATCTGAAGCTATAGCTACAAGCCCGAGACGTATAGCTTGTCTTTACACATGCTTGTTGTACTGCACGAAGCTAAGTCCCCACCCGCTTGCATTCCACTAATATTCAGCATCGCGTATGCGCATGAAGTTATCCTGCAGTCATATAGGCACATTCGGACATACAAACCTTTTTAAGAAAGCAAAAGTTGAGCACTTGTGTGAAGAATGTCGCACCGTTCACCAGACGTGCGCCGGACGGGCGTGAACACTCATATGCGGTGCGCCAAATGAACGAAATTATTCAAAGCGCATTTGACGGTTGCTAATGGCCAAAATATTTGTCATGTGTTTGCTTTCTTCCTGGCTGAGTATGCCGAGATCATTCCAGACACACCGTTTAGACACCGATCTTGGGCGTCAGTAAAGCTTGTCCAAAAGGCTTAGCGAGGAGCAGGTTACGCTTGTTAGAGCCTCCGTCGTAGCTAGCCGATCTCAGCGTTTGCGAAAACTTAACCTCCTATCAGCATAAACTTTGAGTGGGAGATATATGATGACACGAGGAAGACATCATGGTAACTTTTGTGCAGTAGTGGGGCCGAATTTATTACGTTTCCATAAAAGTTCATGCCTCAACGCTGGGCTCAACTTTGATATTCCTGTGAGGATGCGGCTTGCTTTTCGCCCAATGAAGTAACAAGAAGCGGACGTTTGGAAACAAAAATACGTGTAAGGCTCAAGGTGACCAAATTTCAGTTGTAGTTAACTGCTACTAGACGGGATTATCGAAATTGAGCTCAAAGATCCCCTCGTGGGTGAGGTGACTAAGCCACGTCTTACTACGTTTGCATACGCACGCACAATATCCGGTGTTTCGGGAACCAAGGAAAGTGCCCCAGTCTTCGTTTTGTATCGCTTGAGAATGTGAGAATGAGTGTATTGTATATTCGTGAAAAGTCAGATAATCGAAAATGCAGGCAGCGCATTCGGTCACGGCGTGATAGCATGAAATGAAGCTGCTCAACCGAAACCGAAACTGAGTGGCCAACTAGTTCCCAGAGTGCACTGCGTGGTATCGGAATTAACTGGGGCTGTTGGTTGAACATCTAGAGGTGGTATTTCGCCGCGATGGGGCGCTTCGATTTTGGAAGAAGTCTATTGCTGGATCGCGTTTGCCCGCTCCGCGAATGCGGTCACTGGCGGCCATCTTTTTGGTAGAGTTATATCACCTCTAGCCAAGATACAGCTGCTGAAGCCACCTGGCAGCCGCCATCATCCATCCATGGCAGACGGCGTTTTGGCAGTTGTGGTCAACGTTATTAGAACAACTCAGTTCTGGAACTCCGCTCCGGAGGGGGTCCCTTTGCGTGGCGCCTGTTAGAGGGCGCGCGCTCCGCATTAATACTCGCTATCATCATCATTGACGGTGCGGTTCTGGCTTTTCTTACGGATAACAGCAGCAGAAAACTTTCAAATTGTTTCTGCTGCTGTTGGTAGTCACATTTTTACTTTTTACTGGCGAAAGGGCAAAAACTAACCCAAAACTATGCTGAATTTCGAGAGGAGTCGGGACTCAAAAGCAGCCGCGGAGCAGTCGCAGACGAAAACGCGTGGATTAATGCGCCGGCAGCTCCACCTAGCTGCAAAAAATCGGACACGGTTTCGGACCCCCTCCAATGTACAGCGTCTATGGGAAGTTCCATAACTGAGTTGATCTAGTAACGGTGGTTGTGGTGGCAGGCTGCCATCAAAATAGCGTGGGTGATATTCCGTGATTGATTGAAATTGTTTGACGAAACATGTTTTTGAAACCCGGCGTGAACGGTAGCCCGGTCTTTGAGGACCCGGTGAAAGTTTCACGAAATCGCGCAGCACCGGGGAAAAACAGCACAGCACGCATCGAAAGTCGCATCGAAAGCAGACGACGCAGACGCCGGTACGTAGTCTGCTTTCGATGCGAGCTGCGCTGCTTTCCCCGGTGCTGCGCTTCGTAGAACTTTCGCCGGGTCCTCAAAGACGAGGCTACCGTTCACGCCGGGTTTCAAGAATCTGCTTCGTCGAACAACTTCAATCAAGCACGAAATATCACCCACGGTACAGTGTACTAGATCTACGGCTATTTTATGGCAGCCTGCCGCCATTGCGCTGTCCGCCATATTACTATGATGGCTAGAGATGATATAACTCTACCAAAAGATGGCCGACCGTGGCCGCATTCCCGTCCATAGGCGGTGCTGGTCAAACGCGATCCAGCAATTGTCATTGAGATCAGTGGGTCGGCCTTAGTAAGCGATCCACCCAGTGGCACGCGCTGCCACCGTTTTCATAGCGTCTGCCCTCGCTTTTTAACAGTTTCGGTTCCCATTGCTATCTTGCTGAAAGCATTAAGTTCTGATCGGAACTCCATGCTTTGACAAAAATGTTGATTGTTACTCCTTGATTAACGGTGACCCCGACGTTGAGACAGTATTTATTTTTCCTTACAGTTATATAAACCTGATGAAGACAACTACAAGTACTTTTGTACGAGCCGTAGGATGCAATAGACCCTTTGCAAAAATCTCAAAAGCCCACGAGCGCCGCGCGACAAATAATGGGAGTCCTCGGTAGGCCCTCCTCCCGCTACCACGTGGCATACGCGAGCAGGCACAGGTTACCACGGCAACAGAGCAGCCGAGTTGGGCGAGTGACGAGCCGACGGCTGCCCCTTTCTCATCCCTCTCCTTTGTACCGGCTCTGTCGTCTGCTGCACCAACGCTTTGTCGAAGACAACTACAAGTACTTTTGTACGACCCGTAGGATGCAATAGACCCTTTGCAAAAATCCCAAAAGCCCGCGCCCGCAACCTGCGACGGTTGCGGTGCAAACTAAATGGATTCGGTGACACTTCAATACGTGAAGGTAAGTTACGACGAATAACGTATTGAAATGAGTTCACCTGTCGCGATGCCTTTACGCTGCCACAGATACGGTACGCCGGCAACGACGTACGACTCGGCGGGATGGCTGCAACGGCTGCTGGCGGTAGCTGCCGGGACGCGCGCGCAGTCGCGGAGGCGCAACGAGAAAGCGCGTGCGCGTGATCTGTACCGAGGGTTCCCAAAATTCCCTGCCGTCGTGGCGCTGTACGTTTTGCAAAGGGTCTGTTAAGCAATACCAAACACGTATGCCGTAAAGCGACCGTCATCTCCGAAGGCGAGTTCCACCTGCGGAATATTTGGCGTATTGTCTTCTCGCAAACGAAATACCTAGCTCTTCATCCGAATAGGCGCGCACAACGTCTTCGACGTAACGCCATATCTTGGGCCTCTTCGCTGGCAAGGTGAATGAGTCGGCAAAGACTTCGCCGAGAACGGCTGCCTCGTCGTCACTCGAACTGGAGCTAAGCTGGTATCTTCGTCGCTGTCGCTGATTTCGCTGCTACTGCGTTTTATTAGACCTCCCGAAATTAACTGCAACGATGTCATCGCCGCAGTATGCTCGGGCCAGTCGGTCATGACAAGAGGAACGAAAGCAAGCACAGCAAGAGAGTCCACCCAGCAATCGAAACGAAAAAGCAGCGAAACTCCCTCATTCCCCCGCGACAACGTTGATAACGAAACTGAAATGTTGCGAGTGACTACAGATCGTACTCCCCCGAAAAAGGCTGCGCGGAGAACTACTCCGGGTCCGAGCGGTCTGTCCGAGGAAGGCACAGTTTGGGCGGCACATTCGTTTCTTACATCTTTCTGCATGATCATAATCGAAACATCACGTGCACCCTATTTTCAACCAGAAAGGGTCACTACATTTAACTCTTACGCGTTTATTAAAGCCATAGAGTTGTTACAATGTACTCTATGATTAAAACCAGATCTGCTTCTCGCTACCACTGCTAGGGGGTTCTATGGACACCTTCCATAAACCCCTGCATGCAACACGGCGCGCGTTGCACTTTGGGAACTAGTTGGCCAGGGAGGAGATTGGCATGGTTTCGGTTTCGATCGAGAGGTTGACAAGAGATTATACAGAGAGCGTGGACTATTAATGGCCGTGATCTCACGTTTTCTGGTCTCGAGAGCATCATTTTTGGTCTCTAAACTAACCTAAATGGCCAGACCTCGAAGCTATAACGTAAGCCGGAGACATATAGCTTGTCTTCACACATGCTTGTTGTATTTTTGTACACGATCGAGCCTTTCTGTTAGCGTTTCGAGATATATGTGAACGAGCCAGTGCTGGGAATCTCGACGCTGCGTAGCTCGGGTATCTTGCTTGTGTACGAGTCAACAAGCGGTAACGACCAATAAGTTTGCTTACATCGAGCTCGCACCCTTACAGCTGGTCGGGAAGTTTGTTTGTTTTGCGCGTCCATAGACGAAATATAATTTTTTGCAACTACTGTTTTTCTTAATACGCCTGAGTACGTGAGGTGAAACTTGGAGGCGCCATTGAAAAGCTCAATTTGAACACACTTCTTATCTCTTATCTGTACTGACCCGCAGCACTGCACGAAGCTAAGTCCACACCCGCTTGCATTCCACTAATATTCAACATCGCGTACACACATAAAAGTTTTCTGCAATCATATAGGCACATTCCCACATACAAACCGTTTTAAGAAAGCAAAAGTCGAGCAATTGTGTGAAGAATGTCGCACCGTTCACCGGACGTGCGCCGGACGGGCGTGAACCTCTATGCGGTGTGCCAAAGGAGCGAAATTATTCAAAGCGCGTTTGACGGTTGCTAATGGCCGTAATATTTATGTGTTTGCTTTCTTCCTGACTGAGTATGCCGAGATAATTTCAGACACACCCTTCAGACACAGATCTTGGGCGTCAGTAAAAGCTCGTCCAAAAAGGCTTAGCGAAGAGCAGGAGACGCTTGTTAGAGCCTCCGTCGTAGCTAGCCGACCTCAGCGTTTGCGACAACCTAATCTCCTATCAGCGTAAAATTTGAGTGGGCGATATATGTAGACACGAGGAAGACATCATAATAATTTTCGTGCAGTAGTGAGGTCGAATTTATTGTGTTTCCTTAAACGTTCATACGTCAACGCTGGGCTCAACTTTGATACTCCTGTGAGGCTGCGGCTTGCTTTTCGCCCAATGAAGTAACAAAAAGCGGACGTATGGAAATTAATTACGTGTAAGACTCAAGGTGACCAAATTTCAGTTGTAGTTCACTGGTACTAGACGGGATTCTTGAAATTAAGCTCAAAGATGCACTCGTGGGTGAGGTGACTAAGCCACGTCTTACTACGTTTGTGCACGCACGCACAATATGCGGTGTTTCGGGAACCAAGGAAATTGCGCCAGGTTTTGTTTTGTATCGTTCGAGAATGAATGTATTGTACATTCGTGAAAAGTCAGATAATCAAAAACGCAAGCGGCGCATTCGGTCACGGCGTGATAGCATGAAAGGAAGCTGCTCAATCGAAACCGAAACTGAGTGGCCAACTAGTTCCCAGAGTGTACTTCGTCGAAACATCGTGTATTCCTTCCTGTCCCCGTTTTTTTTTTTTTTTTTTTTGGAGTAGGACAGCAGCACAATTATATATTTGCGACTTCGTCAGAACAGACCTCATCCAGCATCCAGCCAGCTGTTGATAGACTTTGCTAGAAAGCCGATCCAGCATCCAATCCAGGTAAGCAAACAAGAATGGCGAGCGAGACGTTCAGCGTTGGCGTGGTTCGCGGCATGGTTCAGGTACGGTAGGCTCCAGGGTTATAAAATTGTATCTGACCGTGGTGGCGAGTGAAAGCGCTACATGTAAATCTATGCGGGGCAGAAATCGCTCGAAGTTACCGCCCGTGCTTTGATTTTGATGTTCGTGTTCTGTCGGTTTGGTCGTACCTAGGCCTAGTGAACCGACTTCCGCTCAACAACGCCGGTACGCACCATGCTGGTGGTTGACTCGACGGTGTTGACGGCCCTTCGCCGTATCCCCACGATCGTTTCGTCGGCATGTCCCGCGAGACGGAGTAGCCGTCAAGTAAGGAAAAGTACGAGTAGCAGGAAAGGGATGCGGCCGCGGATTATTTGATAGTGACGAGCGACGGCACTTTTCTACCGTTTACGTTCGCGCACGTTTTTGCATCGGCTTTTGCCCGTTCGTGGTGTAGATGCCCTTTGCCTTTCGTTGCATCGCGCCGTTTCGGTTTCGCCCGGTTGAGTGCGGACGAGTGTCGCCGCGACCCCGGGGAGACGGCTTTCGGTCGGCGGCGGCCTCCGTGTGTTGTAAGCGTTGAAGTGAAATTAGGGAGGGGGGGGGCGGGGCGGCGGCGGCGGCGGGACGGGGGAGGGGGAGGGGAAATAGGAAATAGAGTCAATCGTGTACGCGCGCTAGGCGCATTTGTCACTGACTCTTGGGGTAGGGTGAGGGGAGAAAAGTGGGGGTGAGTGGGGGAGAAGATAGCAATAGAAGGAGGAGTCGGGCGTCAGGAGCGTCGTCTCACCGTCCCGCTAGCTCGTCGTCCCATCGTCGGCCGTAATCCGTGAGGGGGGGGGGGGTGATGATAGGGTGTCCTAGCACTGGTGGCTGGCGCAGCGCGGTGTCCGGAGATCAAGGCGGTCTCCGGGGGCGACCGCGCCGTGTAGGAGCGCAGTCGTCAAGACGCCGCTGCCGGGGCATCGGTTTGTGCCGTCCGCGATACGCTTGTCCGTTATTTTATTTATCCTTCCATCAGGGTTTAGATTATGACGGGAACCTTGCATTGTTTACCATACTTCGCAAAGTTGTAACAATTTTTCTACAGGCGACTCCTAGAGCCGCTCGTCAAATTTTGCAGCGCGCAATACAACTTTTTTTTTTTTGCGACACAACATTTTTTTTGCATTATAATTTAACGGCATATTGAAACTTTCTGCTCATAGCGCAATCGCACCAATGCTGAAAAATTCCGCACGTACTGGCTGTATGTCCAGGCAGTTAGCGGCATCCTACGCCTTGGTAAGCGCATCCGCGCGTTGTGAAGTCCACCACCAGCATGGCACAAGGCCCCGTCCTTACCTAGCGTGTCGTTATATGCAAGGAATGTATATTCCGTTCGCCCTAAGCTGAGACTAGAATCTCCGCTTTCAGCGCGAGCTCTCTGGCTTCTGCAGTGCTTTGGTTGCGCGTGCCTGCTCATTCGCACTTGTGTTAGCAAGGGCGGAAAGCTCGCGTTGAAGGCGGAGCTTCTAGTCTCAGCTTAAGGATGAACGGAGTATAGTCGAAACGCCATTGCCGTTGCTTGAAAAACTGGATGTAAATAAGCTACTCGCGCGAAACCTCGGTATCATGAAACCGTTGCAAGTAAAAAGCTACAAAGCATGGTGTAAACAGACCTTTACGCACAATGAGCACCGTTTGTTTCTCTTTTACCGCTACTTCTATTACTTGGCGTATACCGGAATGCGACGTCGTCGTGTTTCATTGTGGCCGTGCATGGGGATATAGCCATGGAGTTATTATAATGTATGCTAAAGGTTGCGAAGACGTGACAGTGTGATGTAACTTGAATGAACATCATGTCTGACTACGCTTTTCATTCTAGCGACGAGGAGTACAATTCATCGAAGAGAATGACGAAATAACGGTGGCGCCCGTCCCTCTGTTGTGGTTCGACGTGAGTATGAAACAACGGCGTGAGGCCAAGCAAAATGTCTGGGGCGGACATCTTGTCTCGTGTGTGAGCGGGCCAAGCACCAGACCCTGACTGGCCTTCGTTCAGAGCATCAAGTTTGCAGAAATGCAGTAAGTATTATTTTGTACTGTTCCTTTTCATCTAAACTCCTGATGGTGTGCTAGCACACGTTTTTGATCTGCCCTCTGTTAGCATGCTTGACCACATTAGCTTGCATGCAGTTGCTCAATTTAGCTAGCTCCACAATCTTCGTTGTGACACATGCACATTTACAGTAGTGACCGAGTCCTTCAATACGCTACTGGTCACAAAACTTTCTCGTAATGCTGTGGGAAAGCATTGCATGCTGCCAAGAACGGCCAGGGTGCTGTCCTACTCTGGAGAGGTTCGACGGACAGCTTAGAGGCTTGTTTTTATGTGCAGCAAGTTCGCTTCGGCGCCGTGCTGTGCAGCTTGTGTTTGTACGTTGAAATATTGTACCAATGGCCAGATTTTGGTGTTTGGTGAGATTGAGATCTCGGCAGGCTTGTACTGAAGGAGCTGACATTTCTTTATCAGACACGTCGCCTGCTAACGTGAGTAAAGAGGGAGGGTTTGTCTGCCCCAGAGTGTCATTTGCTGCGGGAAACAAGACTTCGTTGCGCAGGGGTGGAACGGCTGCGCCATTTGCGCCATTTTGCGCCAGATGCATTTGTCTGCGCCATCCTGCGCCATTTTGCGGAAACTGCGCCACAGCCAATACCTCGCGCCATCGTGCTCCAAATCGCACAACGTGCGCCAAAAATTATATTTTGTCTTGGTTTCGGTTTTTATCGACTCGATTGGCAACAATGAGCGCGTTTAGCATGGTCGGCCTTGCAATTTTTTGTTCTGTTTATTTTCCCTGTGTATCCCGAGTCGGAAGCGCGCGAAAAAACTCGGGGGTCGGATTCATGCTGCTACATCACCTGCGACTGGATTCTTATTCTTCAACCGTAAGCTAAGGGGACTGACACCCCAAAGGTCGTATTTTTTTTATTCTCTAAAACGACGCAAGTTGTAGTCATAAACACGCAAAAAAAACCGCATCGCGAAAAAAAATTTCTTCGCGCGGGCGCGCGCTTTTTTATTTTTGGCGTTTAAATCTCCCGCCGCTACCTCCTCCCTTCTTTTGATCGATGACGTCAAAAATCAGAAAATTTCGAAGCTTTGTAGGCGACATTTCTATAACATTTAATAACGGCAATCGTAAAACATGTTTTTTAACGCAATTGCGAACGCACTACGGCCCCTCTTTTTGAAATACCCAAAATCGGAGTTCGGTGAGATGTCCCTTCCTAGAATTGTGTCCTCCTCAGAAAACTCGGCGGCGCTCGAGCAGATGGGCGAGTCGGCGAAGAAACCGGTTTTTTTCCCGCGCCAGCTCCCTTCTATCCCGCCAGCTCGCCTCCTCCTCGCATCGGGTCAGCGGAGGTCCGAGAAAAAGTCGAGTCGCAGGAGACCGCAAAAGTTGACTCACTGCACTGGCGGGGACCGCGCGGGAACTTCAAATTCGGCATTTGGAAATTGTTTTTTTAATTCACAAATACTGAATTCCCAAGTTTCGAATTTTGAGGGTAATGTCCCGGCACCGTTTTCAATCGTTTCGGATAATAAAAAAAAATATGATTTTGAGGTGTCAGTGCCCCTTTAAGCAAGTCGGCCGAGGTTGCCTGAGGCTCTGCGGCCCGGCATCCGGTCGTCAGCCAGTTGAAAACAAATAAGCAAAATATTCATTTTAGTACTTCATCGTTAAAAGTTGGAAACGCATTTTTGCAAGATAAATCGTGATTTGACTGAACTGAAACGCGGTCCGATCCGAAACCTTGTCGGCCAGCAGCTATCACGCCAGCGTAGTTCTCCTTGGCGTACTTTAATCTTGTTCCGGCTCATCGCTTCGAATATGATAACTCCGTTAATCGTAGTCTGCTGCTTGGATATTGAGTTGTAGAATGGGATAAACTCAGAAATTTGTAGCCCTGTTCCTCCGCACAACTACACGCCCGTTGCTTACGCACATCACGTGGTTCACACATATAATTACTATGTTGAGCACATGTGGGTTGTGCTATAAACAGTGCTGGTTTGCATTTTGAGCAGCTGAAAGCCACTGAGAAAATATCAATGACACTATCTTCAGAAACATATGGCACTTGCTTTTTGGTTCTCACTAAGACCAAGTTTTCGCATCTGTTACACTGTTATCCCATCTACCTATGTTCCTAACCACTCATCTTCACCTGTGCTAGCTAAGCACAATTGAAATTGCTCCGATGCTCAACTAAGACACAAGCTGAAGTGCAATGAAAGCTGATTTGAGCTGCTCTAGCCGGCTCCAGAATGTAGCTTTAGCTGCTCCCAACCTGCTCCAAAATAGCTGTTTCAGCTGCTCCCGTGGCTGCTCCCAAGTACATTTCATGAGTTCCACCCCTGTTGCGTCGTCTGCTACCAGAACCGAAGAAAGGTGGATCATCTGTTATGCACTGTATGCTGCAGAGTGAAACGATAGAAAACAGAGTTGTATTGGGAACTTCTGCTATTTAGCAAGGGACGCAATTGACGACCCATGCTTCACTTGGAAGTGCCAATTCATTCTAAAGCGTCATATGCCTAGGCGCGAGGTATCATGTGACCACAGAGCAGCCGCTTGCAGCCAGAGTTTTGTTTTCTATCCCAGGGCAAGTGTTCTTTACGGGATTCTCTCCCATTCTTAGAAGGATGATAGTTTAAAAAAGGCCGCCCTGAAAGCCCAGGAAATGGCATTTCCAACAAGGGTACAGGCACCGTGCTAGGCCTAATAGCCACGGACCTATATATCACATTATTAAACGGCTGCTTCTCGCAGCCAAGCGCAGCAGAGTCTCGTATACGTCGCCGACAAATCAATATTGTTTTATTTGCTTTATAATAATAATAATATAATAATAATGGTTTATTTTCCAGTGCCCACAAACAACCTAGAGGTCTACTGTGTGGTGCACAAACATGGGTGAATTATTATACATACAAGACAAAATACAAATTATAAAAAAAGAGCTAACAACAAACACAAGCAAAAAAAGGAAAAAAACAAAAACAACAGGGTAGGCTTGATTTGGCCTGCTTAAGGCAATTGCATCCATTCGCGTAATTGTTGCATAAAAACCTGATGTGCACTAAAAATATCAAAGTTATTCTGATGTGCATTATTAAAATCAGTTTGAACCCTCAAAAGAGGTGACACAGGTGATGTACAGGAGGGGTAAAACGTTGATTTGTTCCTAATGATTCGGGGTGGAACATGGAAGGAAATAGACTGCAATAAGTCCGTCGAGTTTACCTCACCATGTACAACTTTGTATAAAAACATAAAATCTCGGTACTGTCTTCTCACAGTCAGTTTGTGCAATAGAAACCTGTGAAGCAATGATTCGTAGTGGTAGAAACACCCCTTCCAATATACCTATCATAGACAATTCTAATCATTCGCTTCTGTACATTTTCAATCGCGATAGCTTGCGAAATAGTCAGTGAATTCCAAACCACAGAGCAAAATTCTAAACGTGATCTAACCAAAGACTTATACAAATGCAATAAACATGAAGGGGCAGAAAATTGGCGACATAAACGTGAAATCATACCTAATACTCTTAGCGCTGCATTTACGGTTGTAACAACATGATTATTAAAAGAAAGTGCGCTGTCAAGACAGACGCCAAGATCTCTGATAAACGATACGGAGGGAATTGGGACGCCACCAACAGTGTACGCAAAGGAAATTCTCTCGCGCTTTCTAGATAGCACAATAGATCTAGTTTTTTGTGGGTTCAGTGACAAACAGTTTTCGGTACACCATGTAAAAACAGAATCTACATCATCTTGAAGACTGGAACAATCAGACACTGACTCGACACTTATGAAAAGCTTAACGTCATCAGCGAAAAGAAGAATTTTGGCATCCTTAACGCAAGAAACAATGTCATTTATAAACAAAAGAAATAACATGGGTCCTAGAATTGAGCCCTGTGGCACACCGGAACTCGAAATAAACTCGTCGGAGTAGCTACCGGAAACACGAACCGAATTTCGGCGATGACCAAGATAGTTTGAAAACCAGGCGCAGAGGTGCGGGCTGAAGCCATGTAGGGCAAGCTTGTGTAACAGTAATGTGTGATTAACCCGGTCGAAGGCTTTCGACATGTCAAAGAAAATCGCGTCAACCTGACCTCTTCCGGAAACCACTGGAGCGCAGTAATTCAAAAATGAGCATAAATTTGATTCTACGGACCTGCCCTTCAAAAACCGTGCTGGAATTCAGATATTTTTCTGTTCAAGTAAAAATAAATCCGCTTATGCACTACTTTTTCGAAAACCTTTGCGAAGCCGCATAACAACGAAACAGGACGGTAATTCTTAACTAAAGTAGAATCACCGGCTTTAAAGACAGGAACTACTACCGAGTATTTCCAGAGCTCAGGAAACTTAGCCTGAGTTAGGGACAAGTTAAAAATATGGTTCAACACAGGTACAAAAAGAGAGGAGCAACCTTTAATAATAAAACAAGGTATACCATCAATACCGGTAGATAATTTAGGTTTAAGTTTACTTATGGCTTCTAAAATGTCGTCATCGTCAACCTTAAAAGTAGGCAGAAGGTCCCCACACTGGATACCAACGTCACTAAAAGCGCCACCTTGTTGTGCCGGTGAATAACAAGAACTAAAAAAATCAGCAAAACGATTCGCAATTTCTCCTGGCACACAGTGATAACCAGCATCATCACGGAGACAGATATTTGGTCGATTTTCCCGCAAATGTTGTCTAGTGAAGCGCCAGAACTCCTTGGGATTTTTAGTCAGACTATGTTCAATTCCATTTAAGTGCAACCGGTTATCTTTTTCATAAAGTGTTTTGACCAGACTACGATATATACTGAACTTCTGATGCCATATCTGCAATCCTGATTTCTTAAACATGCGATGATAGTGTAGTTTCTTTCGGGAAGCAATTTTTAAATCTTTTGAAAACCAACTCGGATAATGAGAGGAGCGCGCCAGTTGTTTCGGAATAAATGCCTCGAGTGCGCCTTTGACAACTGAGGTCATTTTGATAGTAGCCGAGTCAACTTCACTATCTCTAAAGACATCTGACCAGTCATATTGCTCCAGATATTGGTACAGTCCAAGAAAATTGCCACGGGAATAGGAGTATTCAACCGAATTATTGTTTACTCTTTGCCTGCACGATATGCAGAATTTCGTAGTAAAAGGAGGGTGATAAGTGTCAACAGGCACTAAAGGGTTCAAAGCGGGAGTCGCAATCTCAAGCGGGGCGTTCGATAAACACATGTCAAGTAGATTTCCGCAAGAATTCAAAAGTGTGTTATACTGACAAAAATCTAGAAAGCTTAAAAATGAAAGCAACCAGTAAGCCTTTTTAGAAGTCACGCTTGCCGTAAAAGAAACGGTACCCGCTGTCCAGTTAATTCCTGGCAAATTAAAGTCGCCATATATCTGGACGCGATACTTAGTAAAATCTACGGCTTTCTGTAGTGATTCGAAGTGGTCAATGAACGCTGCGTCATCATACAAAGGAGGGAAATAGTAATTGCCAACTAAATAGTTGTAACCATCACTCGCTGAAATCTCAACCCAGACACACTCCGGATAAGATTCCAAATCCACCCTCCGGTGGGATTGAACTACACACTTCACTGCAATAAGCACACCACCCCCGAATTTCATGCCCAATCTATCGTAGTCTCTATCCTGACGATACACAGAATAACCCGAGGGAAAATAACTATTATCAGAAATGCCGGCGCAGAGCCAAGTCTCCGTTAAACAAACTAGATCAAAGCAGCAGGACAGAATATTTGAAATAAACTCGGAAGACTTCGAACGCAAACCACGCGTATTCTGGTAGTACACTTCGAGCGTTTTAAACATTTTCAGCTGCTAAAGGCTCATCCACAAAGACTCGAGAGCTGTCCAGCCTGCCGAAAAACGGGTGAAAGATAGAGCCATCTGGCCATAACTCCGGTTTATACAAAATTTCGAACACTGACTGGTCACCAGAGAGGTGAAACGAGGAGTACGAGTCAAATTTGGGCTTTAGTTTGGTTACAATCACCGATTTGTTGGCTAAAAAGGGTGCCACAAAATTCTCAATGTCTGCCACGGACGTACGAGGGTCCAGTCTGGACACAAAAAGCGCCTTTGTGACCTGTTTGCGAGGGGCTGCAAGTACCTTGTCGGATTTCGCCGTCCCACTTGACGCTGGAGTTCGCCGTTTCCGCTGTACCCGTGTGAAGCCGTCGTCGTCAATCCAAGGACCAGCCGGACGAGCTTCGTGTATTTCCCCAGTGGCCCGTGTAGAAGCAGAAGGAGCATCGCAATCCGCCCAGGTGGTGGGCGACTCGACGGCTGCATCCGTGATCTCAGTGGATCGGCTCACCGCTCCAGACGTCAATGGCTGCTTTCCTGGCACGGACGTCGAGGGCTGCTTTCCCGGCACGGACGCAAATGATGCCGCGGCTGCGGCGTACGTTCCTCGAGGTCTCGTTGCCAAAGGCAGACGTTCGAGGATTCTCTTGTTGAGCAAGCTAATTTCCGAGCGCATAAACGTGTTTTCAGCCTTGAGGCTCTTCACCTCCGCAGTCAAGACGTCAAACTTGGTGGCCATAGCATTCAGAAGACGGACAAAGTCAGTTGAGGCTGGCGGCGTCGCCTCAGATGCAGCATTTTCCGTAGATGTACGTAATCGCGATATATCGGCCGCGTCGTGGCTGTCATTGCTGTCATTGTCGAGCCGCTCATCCGACGAAGATCCTCGGCGTCTGGAGCATTCGTAGCATTTATAAGCACTTTTGCCGTTTTGCATAAGCAATTCGTACTCGTCTTTACCAACGGCGATACATTTGCAATGGAAACGCTTATTGCAAGTTCCCGAACAAAGCAGAAATTGTTGCTTGCCATAAAAACGCTCGGAGCACGTACCGCACACGTCTGTCGGCATCG